>PVKA01002365.1:0-72882 GCA_004027165.1 Ctenomys sociabilis
AGTATAAATCTTAAAACAAAAATTAAGATTAAGGAGGAGGAGCAGCGGCAGCAGGAGCGGGAGCTGTGGCAGCGGCGGCCGCGGCGGCAGCAGCAGGAGGCGGCGGCGGCTATGGGGGTTCGTCCTCGGGGTATGGGGTGCTGAGCTCCCCCCGGCAGCAGGGCGGCGGCATGATGATGGGCCCCGGGGGCGGCGGGGCCGCGAGCCTCAGCAAGGCGGCCGGCGGCGCGGCAGCGGGGGGCTTCCAGCGCTTCGCCGGGCAGAACCAGCATCCGTCGGGGGCCACGCCGACCCTCAACCAGCTGCTCACCTCGCCCAGCCCCATGATGCGGAGCTACGGCGGCAGCTACCCCGACTACAGCAGCCCCAGCGCGCCGCCGCCGCCGCCGCCGTCGCAGCCCCAGTCCCAGGCGGCGGCCGTGGCGGGCGCGGCGGCGGCGGCAGGCGGCCAGCAGGCGGCCTCGGGCATGGGCTTGGGCAAGGACTTGGGCGCCCCGTACGCCGCCGCCAGCCCAGCCTGGGCGGCCGCGCAACAAAGAAGCCACCCGGCGATGAGCCCCGGCACCCCCGGAGCGGCGCTGAGCAGATCCCAGGTAACCCCGCCGGCGGGGCCTGCTTCCGCCGGGCCTCGCGCGCCGCCCGCGAGCCTGCCCGACTTTCTTTCTTCGCCGCGCACTTTTCGCGTCTGCTCGCGGGGGAGGCGGGGGCGCGGCCGCCTCCCGCCGGTAGCCGAGCGGGCCGACCGGGGTTTTGGGCCCGGCCTGGCACCCTGGCCGCTCCTGCAAGTCCCTGGCTCCGGGACGGGTCAAGGCCCCTAGGCCCCACCCGCGGGGCGATGGGCCCGGTTCGGGGCTTTTGTCCCGAAGAGGTCCCCGGGCCGGTTCGGTCGGGGGCGGGGGCTGCCCAGATCCGCTAGGGTGGCGCTAACAATGTGCCTTCGCTCGGCCCAGAGGGAGGAACTTTCTTCCAGCGAGGGCCACAGTCCCATACCTAGCCTCTGAGGTAGAGGCCGGGGAAATAGGTTAGCTTTCTGACAACCGGGCAGCCTTTCTCGAGTTGTTTGGGGCAGGCTTTGAGTGTGGACGCTTACAAGCAGGAAGGAGTGCAACATTGACCAGGACAGGGAGATGAAATATTCTAAAATACATCGATTTGTATCTAAGAATAACCGTGGAAATCCATTATTGGGCTTATGGGCCTCTTGTAAAGAGTCACCTTCAACTGCGAGGCTATGTTAGGGGCACACATTCTGGATCGATTGAACTTGTTTTGATCACAGACTAGGCAAACATTTTATTTAGTAAATCTGATAAAGTAGCAGTTCTGTGAGAATGGATCGTTCGGGGGGTCATATTTATTTGGATTTTATTTATTTTCCTGTCACCCAACTCCTACGGCATTATTAGGAAGTGTTTTGCGCTCTGGCTGTTTCTTACTAGTAGGCTGAGCCTAAAGAGCGACTTGATCTCCTTTGCAAGGTTTGGAATTTGAATTGTGGAGGTAAACTGGCTGTAATAGTCTCCAGACAGCTGCCTCTGAGTTGACATCTAATCTGCCATCTGATTGGCTCCCCTCTCACCATTGGGCATTTAGCACTGCTGATGTAAATAGAAGTGCTGAGCAGTACAGTCACAAAAATTCTTGCCACAAATAATAACTGAACTTTATTACGAGCAGATGGGAGGTTGAGTATCATTTAGAGCTTAAATTGTTAGGAATCGGTTATTAAATAAGAGGATTAAATGCAGAAGAACATTATGCTGTTGTCCAGTGTTAGATATTTATAAAACTCAGATTTGATGACAGTCTTACAATATGGACATTAGGTGTATAATGGCATTTAATTGTAGGCTGAAGAGACGAGCATTGAAAAATAATTAAGTCACCAATTACACCAACTTTTGGATTTGTAAGGCTTTTATAAGTCTTTTTTACAGATTGAACTATGAAAAATTTGAATAGTGTCAGACGTCAGAGCTTCAGCCTCGTAGTTTAATTATACATGTAGTTTAAAATGACGTCAAGGCATTTCAAAATTCTGATATTTAACACTATCTTTTGGTGATATGAAACTGGCTTTATAACTAGATTAAAGCTGTATATTTCTAGTGATTTGTGTTTTGACAGTTGTGATTATTTTTAGATGTTTGTGAATGAGTTTTAGTTGGAAATGACATATTTAAAAGCCACGGAATGGGAAAGATGTATAATTTCTGCAGAAAACAGTTATTAGGAAAACGATGGTTATTCCTGTGAAATACTAAATTTATTTTATATTTGTGATTTGGAGAACACAGAATCCCCCAAGAATTTTTCCCTGGCTATTTTGTTAGATTAGGTAATGTGAGCTTTATTGGAACTGCTTATACAATGATTAGGAAGAGTAAATTAAAGACAAACTGTACTAGGTATGTTTCTTCCAAATAGTTTTTTTTTCATACACATCTTTATGCTACAAAAATAAAAAAAAATTCTAATTTGCTAGAAGAAAATACAGTATATATGTGTTTTTATTTAGCTATTTTAGGAATGTATACTTTAATAGTAATTGTATGCTGGAGAAACTTGTCCGAGTGAACAAAAAATTTAACAAATAATGTGAATCCTAGGCTGAAGTGGTATCCAACGCTAATGGAGTTTTACTTTTAATGATATCTTCCTGTTCTTAACGGAAAACTTGTTTTATTTTTGATTCATACAAGTAAAAATATAAAAAGAAACATGGTGTAAATAAGCTCATGTATTTAAAAAATAGTTTTGTTACTTTGCTTTTAAAGGGGCAGTTTAACATCTTTGTCAACGACAAATGATTTTGGAGACAGCATGTTACTTTACAACATTATTTCTTAATGATACCATTATTTTAAGTATTTTTTCTTATAATGAGAATGACTGCATTATGTTCTCACTGTGACCATTGGGAATAGCTTTTTTATCTTGGGAGGGAAAAAAAAACGATGGACATACGACTTTGATTCACAGATTGCACTTAGGAACATTGCTGCTAACATGTGGAATGTGTGGCTTTTTTTGTACACCTTTTTTCTTTTTCATTTCGGAAGGCTAATAATTACTTAGTATTTATCATGATAACTACATAAGAAAGTCATTTGTCTAAAATATTAACTATAGGTTATAAAATACTATTAATTCATGTTTAATGAGGTTTTTTACACTTAATATATTTAGTTTCATTTTTGATTTTAGGAAATGTATTATGTTGAGTGTCAAATGTTTTTGTAATTGAGCATAAAACATACATTTATGAGGGAGGGTGTTTTTAAGAGAATGAAATAAACGTTTTATAATTCATTTTGTTACTAGAGTTTTCTGAGTTAAGTATTCAGATGGAGCAGTTTCAAAAGGAATACCGAGGTCTGCTGACATACCTTTTGTTCTGAATTACATTCATAGCATTTTGTCATCATCTTGTAAAATACAATTTTTCCATTACCTACCATTGAAAGTGATTAGCTGTTTTACAAATTTGTTCCCAATAACCTTAAGATGTGTATAAGATACATTGTATCATAAGATCACTCTACTCTTCATGAAGTATTTCATTATCTGGTATTTTAAATCTTGCAAACATTTTTGGATCCTATATTTATGTATTTGCCAAGGTATGGATGGCTGCTGTGTAGTTAGTTGACTAAGTAGCAGTAGTTCATAGGAGAAATACTATCATTAAAAGCATTCGCAAAAAGAAAATAACAGCAAAATATCTGCAGTTTCTATTATGTGCTATCAATCTTTTTGGCTTAAAATTGTTTTTATTTGAGATCCTGATTTTTATGCTGCTTAATTTTGATAATTTTTTGTTATCAAAATTTTTTTTTTCTGTTACTTAATGGCTACCAATCTAAGAGTGATCACTTATATTTATGTTTGTATTAATACTAAAAAAGCATAATCTAGGGAACAAAATGTTCTTACCATGCATTGGTCTGTATTGACCTTTTTTTTTTGTTTTATTTGTATTCCATAACATATTATTAGCGAGGCTTTTTATATTCTGTTTTTCTCAGCATCATACTGTATGTATCAGAAAAAGCTGTGTTATGATTATAAAAATAGTCTAGATCATACTTTGATACTTTTGCTGATGTACTTAACCTTTAAATGTGTTCCTTTACTGGAATGGAAGAAAATAATATCTTTACTCTTGTGTAAGAATGATTTTGGTTTGAGAACAGATTCTGAAAGTATAAGACAGTGTATTGGAAGACAGTATAAATTCATTTGATAGTTGTTCTAGACACTGACATCTTTTAAAGGAAACAGGTGTAATGGAAAAGGGTTGAGTTGTAACTTCTATTTTTTATGAATAGACTTTATTCCCTTATAATTTGGGGCTGAGTGTGTCTAAAAAATGACTTTTGATGTAGTAGGAACACTAATTTCTGTAGGTTTTATGCTGACCTCACCAGCAAATCTAGAAGATAATCAGTTAATTAATTTAACTCTGTCTTCTCCTAGGAGTAGGATGGTTTGATTTAAAATTTACTATGGGTCTACGGAATTTTCCTCGTTTTGTAAGCAGTTGGAGATGCAAATTTGGATGTACAAGCACAGGAAGCTGCCTTAGCTTTTTGCTGGCCCTGGATATAGAGGCGTTTCCCAGTGCTTTGTACAAACTGACACTGCCCAGATCCTGTACGCATTGAACCGTATTTTGTGGAGAAGGGATTAATATTTGTGTCACTTTCATTTTGGGATGTGTGCAGATTTGTAAATTTGAGGTTGATATTTATGTTTGGTAGAATTGTTATGTGTTACATAACTAACAAATTGGTGGAGGATGAAAATGAAAATTAATAAAACTCACTCCCATTAATTTTTTCCAATATTTAGGTTTTCAGATTGGATGTTATAAAATTTATATGACAGTTGACAATGCTATTTCTGCTTTAAGGCCATACAGTGTCCTCTCAGGCCAATTTGAAACTGAGTGAGCTTTCAGAGGTATCTTTTCCTGTACAAGAGGATTTATGATTCTCTGAACGTGAACAGTTGTGCTGCACACTTGCTGTGTATGCATGCTTGAGGCTGAGGAATCCCAAGTCCTAGTACCCTGTGGTGTGGGGGAGGAGCAGCAAGCAAAACCTGTGCATCCACCAAGAGTGTGTTTATATGTCATAGATGAAGAATTGTCACAGTATTGCTCTTTCCAGTTTACAAGCTATCTGCACAAGACTAACTGGTCCTTTTTTGTTCAATTGAGTGATAAATACTGATCTAAAATCTGGGATATTCTATATTGATTTGTCTTAGCAAATTGGTGAAATGAAAATGATTTCAGTTATTAGTTATTACCTGTGTGTCTTTAAGTACCTATTTATTTAATACTGTGTTTACATTTGAATAAATTATATTATTTATAGGCATTCTATAATTTTAACCATTTATGCCGTTAATGACAATTTATCAATGTATAATATGTGAGTTTACAATAAGTTTCAACCAAACATGGTGGTTTATTTTCAAAGTCTGTGACCTAGAGTAATTCTAAGAAAACTATTTCCTTTTTTTCTAAAGAAAAATATTTCCTAAGATTTACTTACTTGAATAGGTTCCAGCAGGCAGTTTTCAAACCCACTTTTGTATGGATCAATGCCAAAATTATTAGAAAGCTACTGTTTGACAAATGAATTAATGATGAAATTAATTTTTTTTGAGTGATATTTATTGCTGGGAAAGAGACTTAAGTTCTTAAAATCTTAAGTATATCTGCTTCATGGGTAGGCACTCTTTATTTCCATTATTAAAATCAGGTAGATGGCAGCAGAATCAGAAATAGATCTGTCACAGCAGGACAGTCCTTTTGAATTGGCAGGTTCAGCCTTTGCTGACTTATTCTGTAGGGCACACTTCTCAGAGTTTTGTTTGAGCCTTGAGGGAAGCTTGAGTCTTGACAATTAGGCAAGAAGTCTTTCCTTATGGCAGCTTTAGAAGGGAAGCCATATTTGATGAAATGCAGAGAACATTTTTGGTGACAATACTATTAACACTTTTTTTTTTTTGTAGTAAAATGCTAAGCAATTATGTGGATGTCTTACAGTTGTAAAATACATGTAACATAATATTGATCATTTTAACCATTTATAAATATACAGTCCAGTGATATTAAGCGCAGCCACATGGTTGCCCAGCAATCCCCATCATTCATCTCTATAACTTTCATCTTTCTAAACACATAATATATATTTTCTTTTCCTTTTTCCCATGTCAAATTTTTAAATTGTTATCCATTAGGGTGTATTGCAAGTAATCTTGTTGTTATGACCATTAACTGTTACTTCACAGTTCATTAATTAGTAAATTCTTTCTCAAATGTTCCTTTGGAATGTTTAGAGGTTTTTTTTTTTTTTTTTTTTTTTTTTTTTTTTTTTTTTTTTTTTTTTTTTTTTTTTTTTTTTTTTCTTTCAGTTACTCTGTAACTTCTTCCCTATTCTAACTTTGGGATAATCTTCATAGATCTGGGCTTTTTGAAATATATTGAGTAGGTTAGTTGTACCATTGCCAGATGTGTCATTAAAAGTTTAAAAGCTTTTCAGAGCCTTTTTACAGCTTAGAGGTTTGGGGGTTTTTGTTGAGAGAGTCGTGGGACTTTGTGGGATGGTAGGTTTTGGAAATGAACTTTTGCCATGATCATTTTTCCATTTTGTATTTCTGTCACTTTTCCTTTTAGCCTCTTTTTGAGTGTGATTGCTTTTTGTCTTTCTCCTTTTAGTAAAAAGCAGTTGCAGTGGTAAATTTCTTGCAACTCCATTCAGCCTGCTAATGCTTGTGTCTGTGCTTTCTCAGTGTCCTCTGCTCAAATTTGTGCTCTTTGCTTGTGTTAGTTTCTAGTCCTCTACTGAACTACAGACATTTTTTGTGTGTGGAAAAATTACTAAAGATTATTGCTCCTTTAATTAAAATTTTTGGTTCACTGTAAAGGGATACTTCTTACATATTTTGTTATTAACAGGATTTTTTTGGGGTTGTAAAATGTTAGCTATTTATTGTACACTAGAGTTTGAAGCCAGAACCTGGCCCTGAGTTACATCCCCCTCCCACTTTTTAAATTTTTTGTTTTGAAGCTGAGTCTTGCTGAATCACCCAAGCTGCCTTTGAATTTGAGATTCTCCTGCCATAGCTTCACCAGTAGGAGGAGGCTCCATCCTGTGCCGATACTTAATTGTGTTTAAACTATTGCTGATGTATTAGCCTTTTATATGATCAATTATATATTTTTTATTGTTTGAAATAGGGTCTCACTATGTTGTGTAGGCTGTCCTTGAACTTGAAGCAGTCTTCCTAAGTGTTGGGATAGCAAGCATGTGCTGCAGTCTAGCATGATTAGTTATATATTTTAACACTGGCAAGAACTGGAGAACTCATAGGAAATGGCTTGTTAAGAGGCTGCACTGGGGAAGCAATGGTTATTTCTTTGAGCTGTAAACATTTAGCATCTTTGTATGCTGTGAAATACATAGTAGGTAAATGTCTGTTTACAGAGCATCAGTTGACAAATTATTTAATGAGTGGCCATTTTCTCAGTGCTGTGGCAGGCACAGTTCATAGTAGCTGGGGTCTGTGGTACTGCAGTACATAGTAGTACACAGTAGCTGGGGTCTGTGTATACTGCAGATAATTACAGGTACTGCCAAAAAACTTGTTCCAATGGTACCAGGATCATGGATTTTTTTGGGATCATTGATCTAGAACTACCTGGCTTAAAAAGAGTTTGAATAGTAGTCGTGTGGGTAAGCAGTCTAGTGGCCTGGATTTTTGTGGTGGTGGGGCAGTGGATTTTGACAACACAAATAATGGTTTGTTGATGTCAAACAGCTGATGTTATCGTGACTCTTCCATTTCTAACAGTACTGACTTTGTGCCGGGGCAAAATGTAGCTTGACTGCAGAGAATAATAGAGGAAAATAGAATCATTTTTAGACTTATATAGGATGGCCCTTTTTATTTTTTCTCAGTTTTTTATATTACATAGACTCTTGTTTAAATAGTTAAACAGTCTGCTCAGATTTAGAAAGACACTTAGATTGCTGGAGTATTTTTGGTAACTGTTTAGATAATGTATGCTGGCTGAGGAGTAAATTCAGCTACTGCTTTTAGATCCTGAAATAAACCTTTCAGAAGGCGAGGCACTGATGATTGGTGGACACAGTTCCAGAATTCTTAGTATCACCTTCTGTTTCTTTTTGTAATGAACATCTTAGAGGTTTAACCACTCCCTATACTTATAGCTTTTAATTACTCTGTCACTTCTTCACTATACTTTCATACTGAAATCATTGGTAATTCCAAAATTGATTCAGAAAGGGGCATCCAGTTGTTGGAATTTAAAGAACCAAATTTTAATATTCAGTGACTGTATATGAAACTGTAAACCTGTTGTAAGGTCCTGTAAATTTTATTTTTGCAGTTCACATTTTTATAATACATTCACCTTACCTAAAGAGCCATGGATGACTTTAGAAATAGTAATGCAAAACACTGTTGCAGCTAAGTATCTTTCTGAGGAAGCAGATTTATTTCTGCAGGAACTGGCATCTGGGTATTTATTTATTTTGGTGTTCGTGAGGATTTATGAGAGGACAAGACTATTATGAGGCATCCTGATGTAATGGAAACTTCATGGCTTGGAGCTGGTGAGACCTTGGCACAGTTGTGGGCTTCGGTGCCTGTTCTCTGCCATCCGGCAGGGGCTCAGTTTCCTTGTCTGGAATGTCACTGTGTGGTAGAGGCAGTCCGAGTAGATCATGTGACCTCTCTATGTAGTACATTTCTTATTTGCCCTCCTTCCTCCCCTGGGTGGATCTGGGTTTCTTGATCTGCTTCTGCCTCACTTCAAGGTGGGGTTGAGGATGGCTTCAGTCAACTAGTTGATGTCCAGCCCTTCCCAGCTTCAAAATTCTGTGCTACTTTGGAGAATGCCTAATCAGCTATGCACTGTTGGACAGCTTATTAAAGAGCTCAGACATGTTAAGTGGATATAGACTCAGACGTGCTACTACTAAAATTTTGTGCATTCCACTATAGTTTTTCTCATAAACTATAGTTTGATACTGATTGGGACACTTGGTTTTCATTACTGATGGAGTTGCTGTGGGTTTCGGTCATTGGACCCAAGTTGCCACTCCATTCATATTAGATTTCTTTTTGAATTCTTCATAGACTTTAGAAGTACCACCTTGTGCCAAGGAGTAAAAATTTAACACTTGGAGTCTGGACAGTAGATTGTGGCTTCTTATTAGCTAAGTAACTTGCTTCTGTGTCTGCTTCATTTTCATTGAATACATTATTTAGATTTAGTCCCTGGCACAGTTATAATTTACTACACATGGAGGTTAAGACTGCTTTTAAATAGTCAAAATATGGAATGTCAAATCTTAAGATGCAGAGACCCTCTTCAGATGGAGAGCAGCTTGTCTGTTATGCTGCGACTTAGCTTAAGCTAAGTAGAAACCAGGTACAAAATTCTATTGTGAACAAGTGCATCCTGAGTACCACTTGGTGTTTAGGACACAAAAAGTAAATATAGTATATGATTCATAATTTTCCCTGGTGAATTACCATAAATTCATGATACTTTACAGAGTGAGAATTAAAGTGTATGGCTACATTGCTCTGCATTTCTTATTCAAAGACTATCTCCCTTAAAGTGCCTTGCCTAGGAGTGTTTGGAGAGTAGTGAGCATCTGAAATAAAAACTTTTTGAGGAACATACCATTTCCAATGTTAGCTTTTCCAGTATTAGCTTCAAGGAAATCTGTTCAGTCAGAATTCACTATCTACAGTGGAAGAACAGTATACAGAATTTAAGAGATTGTTCTTGGGTGCTGTGACATTGATGAAAAAGTGATCCTTATTTGCATTTTGTTTTTTATGTCACTTTTATATGGTGATAGTGATTTTTCTACTACAGAATAGGTTCACAGTTATCATTAGCATGAAGGGCTTAATATTCAAGTCCTTTAACTTTACCTTATTGAATAATCTCTGTATGTCAGGATTTGGGGATGCTAGCATTGTTTCATGATAGCAAAAGCATGAGCTTCAGGAACATAGGTAGAGCCTGATGTATGCTTGGCACCTTGTTGGGTGATGTTTGCTTGGTGTCTAGGGTCTGATTAAGGACAAGTAAACTTGCTAGCAGTGGAGTCCAAAGGAATTAGGTGGGAGATGTATAGTTGTTATGGAGGCTTTTCATGTGGACTGGGTAGGAACAGAAAACTACTGATAAGTGATGACTGGTTATTAGCAGAAGTTAACCAGGTGATGAGATGAGAGAATGGAAGTGAGGACAAGGGCAAGAGCCAAAAGTGAGCAGCTTAGAGAACACTGAAGATGAGATATTTATTTATTAGCAGTGTGACCTCAGACAAATTTCTTCCCCTCTCTCTGCTTTGTGCATGTCCAAAGGAGTAGAAAAGAACACTTGTGGAATTTTTATGATTAGACTTTATAAAGTATATTAGCAGTATTCTATATGCAATGGATACTATATTTTAATAGAGTGACACAGAATTTTTCTCATGGATAAGCAGTGAAATGCCATATATATGTGTAGTGTCTGTCTTTTTTTTAGAACAGATAGGTAACACATAAATACGTAGAATAAAGAATATAGAAATAGTCTTAAACAAATGCAATCAACTTTTATGATGAAGGTACAGAACAATGGAGAAAAGGTAATGTTTTCAACAAATGTTGGTAAAGAAATTGAACGCTTGTGAGTAAAAATAAATAAAAAACCCCTAAACCTTAAGCTGAATCTCATGCTTCATTCACAAAAGAATACATTAGTATTTGAAGATTTTTTTCTTAGTTGAAATCATTTTATACCTTTTTTCCTCAGCCCCTTGCCTTTACCTTGATAAGTGTTTCGGAGAAGTTAAGTTCCTGGGCAGTTCTAACATATATACTGTAGTCCTCTCCTCCTAGTAAAGCTAGGAGGCAAAAACAGTCATGTTCTTAACTAGCAGGGAGAAATATATTTAGAAGATAGATATTTGAAGATAATTTTATGATCTGTTGATGGTACTTAACACTTTTTGAGTAGGGCATTGAACCAGATAGATACCCAGAGAATATTTGCAAATCGTTAAATATCACGTTCATTGTTTAGCATAGAGGGATGTCCTCAGATAGTTACTGAGTAGGTAAATATTATTGCTTAATTAAATAAATTGTTTGTTAGGTATTTTTATATTACTTACTATTCCACTTAGTTAAAAATGTAGGTTAAATAACTGTGGCCTCATAGTAATCAAAATTTTGAGTTGAGGGAAGTTGTTGGTAGTCTTACAATTTCGAAATTGGATCTTCTGCTGTAATTTTCTCCATGTAGTAGATAGGTTAAAAGTATGGTCACACTTGTTAAGCGTTTATTGGCATTGAAAAATTTCCATTTCCCCCTCCATGCCAGCTCTGTCTAATTTCATTGGCTGATGCAGAAAGCATGGAGGAGAGGGCCCTGCTCACCCAGTTGGAAGCTTCCAGCTTCCAGGCTTCTTCTCTTTTACCTGATGTCCACCATTGGGGAAAGATTGCCCTTCCTCCTCTGTTGTGTGATGTGCCAGACCTATGATCACTTTAAAATGCTAGTAGTTTCTTTTATTCTGCATTTTTTGATTAGTAAAACTAGGAGGCAAAAAACCAGTTTTGTCATCTTCTTTTTTTTTTCTTCTTCAGTATTGGGGATTGAACTTGGGGCTTTTAATACTGAGGAACAACTCTGTTTTCTAAACTGCTAAATTGCTCAGACTATTTTGGAACTTGTGATTCTTTTGCTTCAGCCTTCCAGAGTGCTAGGATTACAGGCATGTGCCAACACTCTCAGCTTCTGTTTTTGTCTTTTATCATGATTAAGTTTCTATAATTTTCCTCATGTCTATATTATGAATGAGAGAGAGGTATGGGAAGAAGTGGAAAATAATTTTATTTAAGACAGTCACAAGAGGTCGGGGAGATGGCTTAGTGGAATAAGCACTTCCCTGGCAAGCTCAAGGGCCTGAGTTCAATCCCTGGTTCCACCAAAAAAAAAAAAAAAAAGACAGTCACGTTTGAATGATTTAAAGGAATATGATTTTAGTATACCCTTTTCTGGTCTAAGTTTCATGCTTCATTACAGAACTAATACAAAGAAGTTATAATCAATGGTAAAGATTTGAACTAACTAGTTGTCTGTGAAGTTTTCAGTGTACCTAGAAATTCCATGAAAACGTGTTTTGAAGAGGAATATGTACTAGTATGGCTAAACTGATAAAGCTGAGATGTGGATTTGTTTTCTATATGTGGTGTTTCTTTTTAGTGACTTTCAAAATTTCGCACGTGATATAATCTAGGTAGTGTGTACAGCATCACATGATCAAAATATTTTTCCCTTTGCTGCTGCCAGAAGCTGTCTATTGCTTTTCAGCAATCTTACTTGCTGGGCATCCTGCCAAGATGTTTAAGACAACCTCTTACGTGAGCTGTTCCATTCTTAACCTCTCTGACTGAAGTGCCGTGACCTTCACATATGTAGATTAGCCATGTGTTCTGTGAATTGAAACTTGCTGCCTCAGGAAGAAAGGTTTTTCTTTTTATTCCACTGGGAATTTGACAGCCATTCATCCTTGACCTGGGCAGAGGTAATGCAAGGAAATTGGATTCACATGGAACATGGACAGATAACATAGGAAGTGTGTATAGGCGAGCAGGCTTTCAACCTGGTCCAGGATGAAAACTCCTATGGTGTGGGTGATGAGCCCAGGTGCAGGATCTGCAGAGCAACAGAAAGACAGATTACCTGCTGTGTCCCCTTATAAGTTCTAGGGCTGGAGACATGGCTCAGTGGCACAAGTACCTGCCTGGCAAACACAAGGTCTTTAGTTCAGTTCCCAGCATGTACACACACACACACACACACACACACACACACACACACACACACACACGAGAAACAAAAAATTCTTACTGGGGGCATTTCTAATTAGTTTTGACTTTCTCTTTCTTCCCTATTTAAATTTTGAAATGTTGTTTGGAGTTTCTGTTTATTTTCCAGTGCTGCTTGAGAATTACATACTTTCAATATTGTGTGCTTTCATGGACTTAAAAAATACATTTAATTTTGATGAACCTTTCAAAGATAGAAGTCCTTAGAAAATCAGAGAGATAAATACATAACCTATCTTGGTTGAACACAACCTTTTTTCTTTGTCCTAAACTTTTGATAAAATTGATAAAAATCATACATTGGTTTTATAATTATTAATAAATATAATTAAAAACAATGAAATTATTTTTTAAACATTAAAATTTTTAATTTTTTATTCAGTAAAACTAGTTTTAAGGGTGTTTCTCTATGCCTTGTCTACGAATATACTTGGATTTCAACTCGGCATCAATAGTGGTCATGACACTTGATTAGGTGGATGTGACAGTATTTAGAAGGAAAGTTCTCATTGAGAGTAATAGATCTGAAGTGGTGCTCCAATATTTTCTTGGCAATAGGTATGTGATAAAAAGTGAAATTTATGAGAGCTTATGTGTGTCTTTCAGGGTGAGTTTTTCCTTTACAGTTAAGCATATATAAAATGTTATAGGTCAGAATATACTTTCACAGACCTGGTGTGGAGGCTTTGTAGATAATAGCTATCTTTTCTATAGGGTACCAAAAAGGTTATTCCTTAGATCATCAGTGTGGAGAATATGCATAATGGGCATGGAGGACTAAGGTAGAAGCAAAAATTATCCTTTGACATGAAGAAAACTGACCAAAATATGTGATCATGTTCATGCAGAATATAGAACATTTAGGGACTTACATTCTCATGCAGATATTAATAAAGGTGTGAACCCCTATGTGCGGGATCCTGTACTGGCAGCATCTCTGTTGTGCTATTGGGAAGATGGAGCATCAAGCACATCCATAAAATTAGACTAATGGAAGGATGGGGTGGAGACATGGCTAGCATTTAAAGCGACAAAGTGATTGGTGAAATAGCAAGGTGGACATGCAATTAATATCACAATGGCCAAGTACAGAGTGGTCCTCTGGGGAGAACGAGGTATGCAAAATGAAGGAGAGTGACCAGCAGGGTGTAGATGAGACAAGAGAAATGTCTGGTAGTGAGTCAGCAGCAAGGGCTTGAATGAGTTTTAAAGGTGGTTGTGTGGGAGATGAACTTGGCTTCTCATTTTAGTCAGAAGTGATTGATAAAATTCTTATAAATACACTGCTCTTCATTCTTGATTTCTCAAGGAATGCAGCTTGAGAGACTTAGGATAGCACTACTATAAATAATTGTGAGAATAGTTGAAGCTGTGCATACCTGTATCATTATCCTTATTATACAGACAAGCTAACTGGTAGAATTAAGACAGTTTTTCAGTGCCCAGGTTTGCCTGATTTTAGTGCCTATATCATTTCCATCTAAGGGCTTTCAAACCCTTTTGTGCATTAGAGTCAAGGGAAGGAGGTGGACATTTAGAGGGCAGTGTCTGACTGTTTATTGGTGGGTCCTACCTACCTCTGTCTCTCACGAGGTCATTGAAAAGCTACAGGTAAAATTTTCAGTTAACATACTGTTTGGTTTTTGCTAATACATGTAAAATTAAATGGTTATAATTGAAGAACTTTTGATGTATGGCTCCATTGTTGTTATTAGACTAAGAAAAGGAAAATGTGGTATAGCGGCATAAAGGCTGTTTTGCATTTTTCTGGTAGTGTCAGCAGACCTAAATTTACATTCACTTATCAGGGCAACTCCAGACTATGATCTGGGTTCTTGCTTTGAGTTGTCAAAAGGGACTGTGAACTAGTCTTAAGTAAAGAAGACAGCTTAGGAAGTAGGAATGAAGCTATCTCATAGAGACTAGAAGATGAGAGAAACCAATAAAACACAAGGAGGAAACAATAAAATACAATGTAATGTTTTATTATGTACCCATGGTGAACTACAGCAATGGTGAAAGTTGTCAACCAAATACCAAAATTAGCATACTTAGTTAGAAGAGTCAAGATACTAACTCGTTCACATAGGTTTATATGCCTCACTGCCTGGCAGCTTGAACCAGTAGTGGTACATGCATGACTGTTCCATTATTAGGTGGCTTTTTATTTAATTAGTAAAAAGTGATTAGAACTGTTTGTATTACCATTGACACGGCTGTCCAATAGGGCAGTCATGCGTTGCAACTTGTGGTGCAGGCTGGCAGGAATGTGTTAAAAGTACAGCAAAAAGCAAAACAAAACAATACAGGAAGTAAATCAGAATAATAAACACAAAAAAGCACTTAAGGAAGAAAACAGCTCTACTTCTTTGGCAAGTGTATTTTATGACACTTGGTTGTGATTATGTCTTTCTTTGCTGATGCCACACAGTCCCCTCCTAGCCAGATTCAGTGCTGGTGGAAAGATTTTATAGCACTTAGTGGAATGCCTCTTGGTTTCACTAATGAGCCTCTTTGCTGGATAGGCCTCAGGTGTTGGGAAGAATGCTTACTCCTACTCTTTCTCTTATATCATATGGGTAAGGTTTTGTGCTGGGAAAAAGACCCAGCTTGTCTTTGGTCTGTGGTCTCTGCTTTTATTTTGAGAGACAGGGTTTTGGTATGTATTCTAGACTTACTCTGAATTCACTGTGTAGCCCAGGCTGGCCTCAAACTCAGGGCAGTCTTCCAGCCTCAGCCTCCCAACTGCTGAGATTATAGCTGTACTAACACAACAGGCTCTTCTCGTTTAAAATTTGTTAGTTAAGCCAAATCTCACAATATAAAAAATCAGTTTGGCTCATAACCTTGTCTTACTTAAGCAGTGTAAATTAAATTCCACTTAACCAGTACTGCAAAAGTGTCTGTACAGTGTGAAAGATCAGAATACTGGCTCTGTTCATATATGTTTTCTGCATTTTCAACTGTGTTTTCTTTGCCTGTTACTCCTTAATTTAAGGCTGATGCTATTTCTAATTAATGCATCCTCATAATATTGTTTTTAGCTATAATTAAATGTAAGTTTTCTTGTTATGTATTCTATTTTATAATTATATTTTATTTTACTCTATTGTTTATAGTGACATTACCAACCTAATCCTGAAGATAGGTGAACTGACCATCTTCATAGAGGTATTACTCTTTTTATAGGGGAATTCAGCAGTCAAGGGGAATTCAAAAGAACTGAATGTGTTTACTTTATGGGCAAATTCTTATGTAGACAAGTTGAAGAAGTATTTACTTGCAACCCAGAATTCATTATGAATCTTAATACGTATAAGAAGGAATATTATGACATATAAAATAGTTTACAGTAATGTATATATTGATCCATAAACATTGGTCCCAAGACCGAGGACCTGATAATTAAAAGCACAGGACATGAGAAAAACAAACAAACAAACTAGGTACTTCTAAAGTAACTTTGGTTACTTTAGTAATGGGGCTATATATGAATATGTAACCAAGCTCAATTAGGAAGTATCACAGTTATTTCTGTAGTTTTGTAAATGCTCAGCATACACCTTTTAGGTCACAGTATAGTTATCAGATGTAGCATTTCTATTCTCCATAGTTGGAGTGATGAGTTGCAGATCTGATGTCACCTTCATGTCATTGAGATTGGATAGACACTGAGTGATATAGACAGAATTCTTGATTCATATTATTGAAGCTTTGTGTGTATATGTGTGTCTGTTTGTATTACAGGAATGTAACACAGGGCATTCTGACTGGGCTAAGTTATCTGCCATGTTTAATTTTGGAAAAGGTTCTTGCTAGGTGTCCTTAAGTGTTAGGATTACAGGTATGTGCAACCACATTGGTGGTATGATAGTTTTCTGAAGGTGTTTTTGCTTTTGGACCATTCTGTATGTTTAGTTTCAGACTGTGGTTTGGGACATGCAGGATTTGAGATGTGTTTCAGACAGTTGAAATGGATGCATTTGAGTTGGTAGAATGAAAACAGAGATTCCAAGTGGAAGAGCCCAACTGTGGTTTCTTGTCTGTGTTTGTGTTGAGAGGGGATTTTAGAGATTACCCTTGAGAGTGTCTACATGGAGAAAGCAGAGAGCATTTAAAAATATGCAAGGGAGATGGGAACTTGGGAGAATTCACAGCAACGTGGGAAATGAAGGCTTCTGGAAGGAAGAAAGGCCCAGGGTATGTCTGTTAGAATAGGTGATGCCATGGCTGCTGGGATCTAGATCTGTGGAAGATGGTTAGGAGGGAGGTAAATTGCCATAGACTACAGAGTGAACAAGAAATTAGAAGAGGCTTCAGATTGGTTGGAAGAAAAATATTTTGATTTTAAAACCCTATTTTGTTGGGAGAGAGAGAGAGAGAGAGTAGCTGGTTTTGCTGTGCCTGATGCTTTGTGGGCTGCTTCATGTCTGGGTTTCCCTAAATATCTCCTGACTTTCCTCCAAAGGTCTGAGAGCTAGCTGCTCAGATGGGAGTGGGAAGCCTGTATACCTGGGGTTGTGTCTGGCCTATGGTGGGATTCTATGCACTTGTCTTCTGAGTTCTTTTATTTAATCCTTGCAGTAACCTTATTTGATGGATTTTGTTTTTTTGTCCCTATTTAATAGATTTTAAGGAAGTGCAGGATGAAGGCTGAGAGGACATGTGCTTTGACCTGGCTATCAGATGATAGTAGTCAAAGCTTAGTTAACTTCAAGTGCTTGCTGCCATTTTTGTTATATTAAAGATGGTGGATATTTTACTAAACTTGGAGGCTGAAGGGAGAAAGTCATTGTGTTTATTTATTTTTCATGTATTTAGTACAGGGTCTACAGGGGCTCACTACACAGATTGGACTTGTAATGATCCTCCTGTTCTTAACATCCCAAGTGCTGAGATTACAAACATGCACCACCACCCCCAATCTCAGTCACCATTTTAGCACTGCCCAGGGGCAGAACCTGCACAGAATGCTGGGGATCGAACCTCAGTTTCTGAGTCTGCCTAAGCATGTGCTTTAATCTGCTGAGGTGTCTAGCCAGCCTGGAAAAGTCTTTTTGTACAAAGATTATTTTCAAACATTTCTAGGAAAATAAGTTTTATGATGTATTGAATTGCTAATATGTTTTGGATATTCTTTATGTCTTTTTTCAACTGGATGGTCATCTTAAAATAATGTGTGAGCTAGTCTGGTGAAGACTTCTCTGTCTGGAGTAACTTTTTAGAGCAGAGATCATTGCATTTGAGGAATCATCTCTGTGGCCATAATTTTGTGTTAAGAAAGTGACCAGTGAAGGTAAAAATCTTTACTGTGTATTTTTCTTTACCATCATTGAAGTCTTTTGTTTGAGGGTGGTCATTTCAGAATCAAACACTAAGAACATTTTGTTTTCTGTGTGTAGTCTGTAATATTAGAATGTATTTTTTCCATGGATTATAATGAAATCTCTAAGTTACAACTCACATGTGTATCTTTTTATAGGTACTATTGGTTATATAGGTCAAATTCCCTCACATTACCAGGATCCTGAAAGGAAATAAATTATTTTGCCGGGCTGGGAGATAGCTCAGTGGAATAAGTACTTCCCTGGCAAGCGCAAGGGCCTGAGTTAAATCCCCAGTTCTGCAAACATAAATAAATAAATAAATAAATAAATAAATAAATAAATAAATAATTTTGCCATTGTACTAAAATATTAAGTATTAAATAATTAATAATATACTTTATTAAACAAAGAATAGGTATCAGCCACAGTGCTAATAACTCCATGTGCATTGTCTGTGTGGTAGGTCCAGTTCTAGTACTTACTTTATAGAGAAGTACACAATGGCCCATTTGGGATGAGACCACGGCACACATCTAGGACATAGAACCCAGCTATTCTGACTCTGCCTTTTCAGATAATATACTGTATTTTTCTCAGGCATGGTTGAAATTAGTAGAATTGGACAAGTGGTCTTAGTTTTTATTGTGGAAGTTCTAAGTGTCCTAGCATTCCTTACTTGTTCGCTTGCTAATATCCACTTGATATTCTGCCAAATACTGGAAAAAATTTATGATAATCTCCCCTTTGCATTGGGGGATATCATTTGGCTAGATAAAGTACCAGACAAAATTATGGAAGAAGGTGCATAGTAATATGACTCAGCCCATAGATGAAACAGTGAGTCATTTTCTTCTTTGGGTGTTCTGGGAGACAGAACCTAGGACCACCAGTAATATCCCCTTTCTCCATGGCAAATAGTTTTGTTGTTATGTCTCCTTCATCCTAAGAGTTAGGAAAAAAGTTTTACTCTATAGGATTTTTTTTTTTTTTTGCCTGATGAGAATGTGAAGAACACCTTTGTATTTGAGCTAGTTTTTATTACTATTCCCTCCTAAAAGGAAAATTCAAAACCAGGATGTAAGACTGTAGAATCTTATCTAACAAAAAACCTTTTAGTGTGTGTGTGTGTATATATATATATATATATATATATGTGTATGTATTTTTGTTGCTAGTTTGCTTTTTCTTTTTGTATCAGGAATCAAACTCGGGACTCTGCTTGCCAGGCAGGCACTTAAGCCTTTGAGCTGTCTCCCCTAAAAAGCCTTTTAAACATTAAAACTAAGCTCTAGAACTTTTCTGATAAGTGTGTTAGTCTTTTCCCACATAAAGACTATTTCAGTTGAAATGAAATGAAAAGTTCACTTCTGCAGCTGCAGTAACCATGTGGTCAGTATGCAGTAACCCAGACATAGCATCAGTCTGTATAGCATTGTCTTCACAGTAGAAAGCTCTGTGGAATGGTCCTCTGTAGTCTGGTTGCATTTTGTAATATTTAAAATACTTTAGGCAAATGATGTCTAAAGTGCAGAAGGTGGGTGCCTTCTGTTTTGGATGGCTATACACAGGTCAGAATCATGAATAATTATTTTTGAAACTGTGGTGTAATCAGCAGTGACATGTATTGCAATAATCTCAAATTAAAAAATAATTACAAATACAAGAAAATATTTCTTTATGTCAAGGAGTGTTCTTTCAGGGCTCTGTCATACTGTTGAGAATGTTAGGAGCAGGGAGGACCTGCCTTTTCTCTCCTCGCCCCTCTCCCCCCTCCCCTGTCCTCTTTCTCTCCTCCCTCTCCCTCTTGTTCTCCTTTTTGTTTTTGGCTTTTGTTTATGCCTTTTTTTATCCTTGTGGTGATGAATATTGAGTCTAGGGCCTTGTGTATGCTAGGGAACTGTACTGCATTCCTACCTGATCTTTTTTTTTTTTTTAATAGTTCTTTCTCTTTCCCTGTCCTCTTCTGTTTCCTTCTTATTCTTCCTCCTCATCTTCCTCCTCCTGCTACTACAGGTGCTACTTGTGCTCCCTATCTCCCCTTGCCTTCTATTTTGAGACAAGACCTCTCTGTGCTGCCCAGGGTGGTCTGGAGCTCCTTGGCTCAAATGATCCTCCTGCCTCAACTTCCCAGGTAGCTGGGATTACAGGCACATGCTGCTGTGCCTAACTCTACTTTTCTTAAGATAGAGAAGATGTTTCTGCTACCAGGAAGCCAGCATGTGGAAAGCTGTCTCACTGGCTTTTGTTTTATAGACACTAAAAGTGTGTATAAGACTGGTTAGTGTTTTCTTTTCTGCAGCATTTGATTTTTATCTGTCACAGTTTGAACTTTAACCAATGGCCTGGTAGTTGGAATGGGTTATGCATTTTATGTGGGGAAAAAAATGCAATTTATTTCTCAAGATTAACTAAAATGTTTTAACTCTTCATAGCAACAGAAAGAAACAAATTGTCAAAAGCAGGGAAACCAAATTATTGTAGGAGTGTGTGTTTAATTGGCTGGTGCTATTCTAGGGAAGGCATGAACCCACCAGATGAATGTATCATTGGCTCCTTTTTCCTGTTCTGCTTGATTTCTCAGTTTAGCTTTGCTGAAGAACCTAATTCTAAATCAGAAAAATCACAGCCCTTCTGAAAGTATTAGATCATTGTGTTGGTATGAGAATGATCAGGAAGTACTGTGGGCTATGGATTAAAAGAAATAAATGTTTGCAGATATTTTATTTCACATCATCATTAGATGAAACACACATTTTTAAGGTCTTTGAAAGCTTGATTATAAATTATGTCAGTAATTCTTTATGTCCAAATTCTTTTTTATTCATTTAGCATGTATGTTCTACTCAGAATAATAACCTGCGTTGTAGGGTTTTGTAATTTGAATAATAATGCTTAAACTCAAAGATAATGAAGTGTTTAAGTTATGGACTTCTTTTAAAAAAGCAAATGTTAATTTAAGGATCATTAGAAGTATAGTAGAGAATAGGGTGTAGCTACTCTTTCATTTTTCTTTTGGAGTTCTTAGGTTGGAATATCTTAAGATATAGTAGTAAATAGAATGTTAGTTTTTCTAGTCCACTGACGCTTATAATTTGAAATGTAGGCTATAGCATGACTAACACAGTAGTTCCATATTGATTGATAGGAAAGAAATTTTAATAATGAGAAAGATTATGCTTCAGTCTTTTTTGTTGTTGTATCTTAGCTAAGGCTTTATGTTCATTTATTTATTTATTTTTTAATCTTAGCCACAATGTATCAATCATTTATTTTACGTATGAAAACAGAAATTGCTAAAAACAACAGAAAGGATATGAAACAAATCACTACAGTAATATGGCAGTCATTATCATTGTTATTGTCTATAATAGCAATAAAATAATAACACAGTCCTGAGAGAAGTCAAGACCTTCTTTCTGTCCCCCTGAACTCTGAGGTTTTGTGTATTTGATGCCACTGTCCTTTGTATCTGGCATTCCACTGATCCTTGCCCTGATCTTCAGAGGCAGGGACTATGTCTCCTAAGAGTGGCCCTTGATTAAGGTTTTAAGAAAATTCTGTGTTAAAATATTTTTAGTATATTATGTGTAAATGCGTGTATACTTAAAGTGTTTGAGTATGTATCATATGTACTTGTATGTTTGCATACATATAATTGATTTTATTTATTTTTTATGTATTTAGTAAGGGTCTATAGGGTCTCTCACTGTGTAGATCAGAATCGTAGTGATTCTCCTGTGTTCAGCCTCCCATGCTCTGGGATCACAGGTGCACACCACCATGCCAGACTCAATTGCTGTCTCAGCACACCCCAGGATGGAGCTGGCACAGAACTCTGGGGATTGAACCTGAGCCACTGTGCTCTGCCTAAGGAGGCACTTTCAGTCTGCTGAACTACGTGGCCAGCCCACAAATAATTGTGTTTAATGTAGTAAAATTTAGTAGCACTACAAGTAGAGAAAACAGAAGAAGCATAAGCCTGTCACACTAATGGAGCTGATAGTATTTTTTGCATCTTTCTAAATAGCTGTTTTTTTTTTTTTTTTTTTAAATGATGTATTTAATACAGGGTCTCATTGCGCAGCTCAGACTCAGTGCTGGGATCACAGGTGTGTGCCACCACTCCTGGTCTTGGTGGCTGGTTTGGCGTGTGGTGCCAGGGATCAAACCCTGGTCCCTGCACTTGCCTAAGCAGGTGCTTAGTCCTCTGAGCTATCTTGCCAGCCCTATAGCTTTTGTGTCTAATGGATGTATATGTGATTCTGAGTACTTTTTCCCATCCTCTCTTCCTCTGTTATTTAACACAGTAGCAGTAGATATTTGTAAAGCACGTAGTAAATTGATTATGCAACCTTCAATCAACTGTGCTTCCTTTTTTATTGGATTGACTTACTGGGCTGATTCTAGTATGCAGAGGTAATTGAGTTTTTGGTTTATTTTTTTTGCATGTGATCTTTTTGAAACCTTTTTGAAGATTTTATGTAAGGAATGTAGCCCATATTTATGAAGTTATGTGATAGAAGTGGATGTGTATTTTTTATTTTTTTTTACTTTTTTAATGCTTGGCTCAGCCAACCCTGGGGGCGGGGCTGGTATGGCCTGTGGTGTTGGGGTTGAACCATAGTCCCTGTGTTTGCTTAAGCTTGCCTAAGCAGGCATTTTAGACCATTGAGCTATCTTGAAGGCCGGATGTGTGTTTTCTGTGAATTTTCACTTATTAGGAAGAAAAAGGTCTTGCAAAGATTATGGCGGAAGTTACTTGTCTTTGTTAGAAGGCAGCAGAACATTGGTTTCTCTCTTGCTTTGCTATCATATTTGGAGCTATCCATAGCTTTTTTTTTTTTTTTTTTTTTTTTTTTTTTTTTTTTTTTTTTTTTTTTTTTTTTTTTTTTTTTTTTTTTTTTTTTTTTTTTTTTTTTTTGTCTTTATCCTTCTCTAAACTTATCTCATTTACGAGTACACTTACCTGGCTTATACTCTCGTTGACTTTACTTGGCTTTTATTTTCAAATTTGTTATTTTTCTCTTCAAGTAAATGCCCTTATCTTTACTTTCAGGATGTTCTCTCTTGCTTGCATCTCACCCCCACTCCCAGAACTATTGCTCTAGTTCCTATTCCTTTTCTTTTCTTTAACCCAGTTCTTTTTGCTTGTCTTCAGCTGCTTGCATCTTTGGGTGGGTTTTCGCTTTACACACTTCTGTTTGGTTTTATCTTTTGCCAGTCACATGAACAGTTTGGCATCTTTGCATCATCTTTTATAAACAGCCTAATTTTCTTCATCTGCAACATAGGGAAAGCAGTACCTAATTTTTATAATTGTTTTGGGGACTGGATAAGATGACATATGCAGAGCATATCATACAGTATAAAACAGTGTCCAGTAAGTGCTAGTAAAAGCAGGGTAAAAGTCTTCATGCACAATTCTCTTATACAGTGGAAATATTTCAGAAGAAAACTGCATGATACTGGCTTGAGTCGGGCAGATCATAAAGAACTTTGTGACTCATGAAAAGATTATAAGTTATTCTTTAAGCAGTAGAAGCCATTGAAAAATTTCTTCAAAGTAATTGAATTTAATTTCAAAAGTAATTGAGAGAAGATGCTGGCATTTCCTATTTGTAAGGACTCAGGTTGACTTTATTTTGCTGATTTTGCTGATGAATACAGTTTTCATTATATGTAATTAACTTTAGAAATGAAAGTGGGAGGGCTGGCCAAATAGCTCAGAGGATTAAAATGCCTACAAGCAGGCGCAGGGGCCAGAGGTTAGATTCCCAGGCCTCCTGGGGGTTAGATCCCCAGGCCTGCCATGCTGGCTCTGTCCCTGGGGTGTGCTGAGCTGGCATTTGAGACTGGCTATGGGGGCATGTGCCTGTAATCCCAGCTCTTGGGAGGCTGTAAACAGGTGGATCACTACAAGTCTGATCTAGTAGTAAGACCCTGAACACCTTCTAGACCCTTCACTAAAACACACACACACACACACACACACACACACACACACACACACACAAAGAAAGAGGGTGGAGAGAAAAGGAGTGAATGTATGCTGGTGTAATACACATCTTGAAATTTCTGTTCATTTTTAGGTGTGTACCACCTAGGTAACCCATTATTTACTTATTTTAGATATACAATTTAAAGATAGGTTATACTTTTTAATAATATTTCTTGAAGAAAAAGGAGCCTTCATCTCCTTCTTGTTAGTTGACCACAAGGTACTCTTGTGGATTTGGGCCTCAGCCTAAACTGATCGTGAACCAGAATAGCTAGTCAGTTCTCTTCTAGTTGGCATACCATAGATTGCTTTGGAATTGCATCTTTTTTCCATTCATCTTTAAAAATAACTTCATATTTACTTACATTTAAAAATATATTAAGTAGGGCTGAAGAGATAGCTTGGTAGTCTAAGCAGCTGCCTGGCAAGTGCAAGGATCAATCTCTGGTACCACATGCCATACTGGCCCTAGAACCCTGGGTACACTCTGTCAGCCACTGAAACTGGGTGCGGTAATCCCATACCTGTAATCCCAGTACTGGGGAGGCTGAGACAGGAGGATGACTATGAGCTGTACAGCAAGACCCTGTACTAAATAAACAAAATATTAAAAATTAAAAAAAAAAATCAAAATGTAGAGCTGGTGAGATAATTCAGCAGACTACGTGCCTGCTTTGGGAAGTGCAGGGGCCAGGATTTGATTCTAGTCTACATACTGCCCTGCCCCTGCCCCCAGGGCACATAGAGCCCATGAAAGAGTCCTGGGATGGTGGCACATGCCAGTAATCCCAGCACTGGGGAGGCTGAAAATAGGAGGATCACTATGAGTCCAAACTGTAGTGAGACCTGTACCAAATACATAAAATGAAAAAATAAATAAAAATGTATCAAATATACTAGGTCTTCACAAAAAACACTGTGTAATCTGTGTGGTATATACACTAGTTGAAAATAAGAATACTGAGTTGAAACTGGGCATGGTGACACACGCCTGTAATCCCAGCTCTGGCAAGGCTGAGACAGGAAGATCAGTATGAGTCCAAGTCACCTGTACCAAATCAATAAAAGATTAAAAATAAACTAAGAGGGCAGGAAGATAGCTCAGCAGTATAAGCACCTGCCCAGCAAGTGCAAGGTCTTGAGTTCAATCCCTGGTAACAAACAAATGAAAAAAGAGTTTCTTTTAGGGGCCAGGGAGATAGCTCAGTAGAATAAGTGCCTGGTAAGCATTGGGTCCTGAGTTCAATCCCCAGTACCACGAAAAAACAAAATTAAAATAAAAAGAATGATGAATTGATTGTTAATAAGGATTTATTCCTTAGTTGTATAAATTCTTGATTTTAAAATACAAAGCAATATTCTGTTCTGCTTTTGTTTTATAAAAAGGGAGGCCTTTTAAAAAATTCTGTTTTACCCAGCTCTTGGGGAGGCTGTAAACAGGTGGATCACTATGAGTCCAATCTAGTAGTGAGACCTTGAACACCCTGTAGACCCTTCCCTAAAAAAAGAAACAAACAAAAAATATTTCTGTTTTAGAGGCAGTAACATCCTTGATGAAAAACTGTTAAGAATTCTTAGTTTTATTTTAGTTTATTTTATTTGGTCTTTGGGAGAACTTTTTTTTTTTTTTTTTGTTTTTTTGAGGCAGGGTCTCACTATGCAACTCAGGCTGGCCTTATGCTCACTTTGTAGCTCAGGCTGGTCTTGAACTCACAACAGTCCTCCTGCCTCAGCCTCCCAAGTGCTGGGATTACAGGCCTGCGCCACCACGCCCGGCTGGGAGAACTATTTTAAAGTTTATACAGAAGAACTTTGGGAAGTGCAGGGGCCAGGGTTTGATTCTAGTCTACATACTGCCCTGCCCCTGCCCCCAGGGCACATAGAGCCCATGAAAGAGTCCTGGGATGGTGGCACCTTTAAACATGCTGTTACTAATTTGTTTCGAAATAAATAAGGTATTAGTTTGATTCTAAGATAATAAAAGTAACACGTGACTGTGAAAATTGATATGTCACATTTTAGAGATTTTTATATTCATTGTATCTGCTTTACTCAGTGGGTTTACAGTTACTCTCTGAAAAGCAAAACACCAATGGCCTAGCTTTGTAAGTGTCTGTGTCGTATTTTTGTATTTTTGGCCTCCTTTTGTTGCTTTGTGGCACCTGAAGGTTGAATCTGTTTCACTGTCACACCATGACTGACCTGATTACAAAGCAGGGAGCACATGATTTCCATGTAGAGTCTTTGGCCTTTGCTTCGTATACTTCGTGAAAGATGTGGCCATTCTGTATAGAACACGTTATAATGGGATATTGACATTTTGCTGATGAAAAGCCTGTGCGTGAATTAGGCTTTTATTTTATAAAAATAAATTTTACACTTGTAAAGTTTTAACCCCATTTTAATATTGCGATCTAGGTGAAACATAATCCTTGGAGTGCTCTTTCACTCTTGCAATATAATTTTTTCATATGATACCTTATTTAGTTTGAAACAAATTAGTAACAGCATGTTTAAAGGAAGCAATTTAATAAACAGGATTTTAGAGAAACCTAATCAGAATTGTAAAATGATAGTAGTGAACCGGTTGCATTATATAGAGTTGCTAGGTTAGATGTAGCTTTTAGATGTTTGGGCAAATTTGTGATACTTCATTAACAGTAGGTAAAGCAAGATGTGTGGTATGAATCTGTAATCTTCTGGAGAGCTGAGGCATGAGGGTTGAAGTTCAAACTCAGCCTGAACAATTTAGCAAGTTATTGAGACCCTGTCTCAAAAAGGGATCTAGGGGTGGGGTGGCAGCTCAGTGCAAAGGTCAAGTTCAGTCTTCAGTATACCACCAAAGGGGGGAGGGAAGACAGACAGACGTACCCCAAGATCCTCCACCTTGAATTTGTCGGCTCACTCAGAAATGGTTCAAAAATAGTTTCAGATCACTTGAACTAAGGACAAGTAGACAGTGGTGTTAGCAGGCTGAGGCTGTGATATGGTGTCCCAAATTAAGGTCAGCATGCTGGGCGAAGCCAGCTGTTTGAAGATGGGTAGTTTGTTATATGGTCAGGCAACATGACAAGACCAAAGAGACACTGCCTTAAACTTGAGGACTTAAGCAATCACTCAGGAAACTAGTAAGGCCAAGGAATAGGATTGCAGGATGCAGCGGAAACTGGCAGGTGGTAAAAGGCTCTGATACATAAACCCTTTGCTTCTGCGAACTGTAGACAATGAAAACTAAACAACTACCTATTTTATTTTATATTTTTACAACTACCTATTTTAAATCATTATCAGCAGATACACACTGCAGTATTACATAGTTGCAATTAGTTTTGACTACTTGTTTTCAATCAGTTATTTTATATATGCTTTCCTATATTAACTACCATTGCTAGGATTTCTAATTTTAGTTTTGTTTGTTTGAATTTACGTTGGCCTCTCAAGCACATTTTAATTGTCATTCAAATGACATAGGCCATTCCAGCACTCTGGAGGCTAAGGCAGGAAGATCATTGTGAGTTGGAGGCCAGCCTGAGTTATAAATGAGTTCAACATGAGCCTGACTGCATAGAGAAACTCTTTCTCAAAAGACAAAAACTAACAGCTCCCCTTCCTCAAATCACTGTATAGATATCTAGTGTTCTAGGTTCTGGGCATGAAAAGTAGTAACTGCCACTTACTGCAGCCCTTCCTGTTATTTGGCCCATCCTGTTTTTTTTTTTTTTTTTTTTTTTTTTGAGACAGTGTCTTTCTGGTCTGTAACTCACTATGTAGTCTATAAATCACTATGACCACAAACTTGCCTCTTGCCTCAGCCTAGAGTGCTGGGATTTAGGCGCATTTAGGACACATGGCCTCATCCTCTTTTCTAGAGGAGGGCCTGAGATCGGTAGAGGTTGAGAACATTGCTTTCCTCAGGTCCTCCTCATGGCAGAGCCAAAATTGGGTCCCTACTCCCTTTGTCTCCACTCCAAAGTGAAGGCTGGCTCCTTTGCTTTGTTATACTATCTTGTTTAATTCAATTTTCTATTGACAACCGAACAGAAAGTTGTAATCAAAGCTCCTAATGTTGTAATTGATGTTTCTTCTTATACCTCTGTTTGTGTTAAGACTTTTGGGTAGTGAAAATATTAGAATACCAATACCAGTATTTTGAGCAGCAGGTCTTACCTGAAGGAGGTTAGGAAATGTGGAAACAAGGACCAGCTGTGTGAAATACATACCCTAACTTTTTAACTAACTAGATTAGTTCTCTTATGCCACCTAACAAATTTAGTGATTTAAGAGAGCATACTTTATTATCTAAATGTGTGTTGACCAGGACTCCAGGCAGAGTCAGCTGCCCTTTGCCTTGGTTTTTGGACGCTGTATCACATTCTCAATGATAGGAATGGCAAAGAAAGGCCTTCCTGTAGCTTGTGGCCATGGGATTCTGAGTAGCTTTTCTGTTTGGTGTCCCAGTGCAAGGAGAGTCCTTGTCAAGCTCTACTTTCTTTTTTGATTTCAGTTCTACTTTTCTTTTTATTAGCACATGTGTGCAGTACATGATGATTATATTCCTTGTGAAGAGTTGGTACCTGGACAAATCACATCTTTTTTTCCTTGCCCTTTCCTTAATCTCCCTCCCCACTCCTGTCTCTTAGTCTTCTTTCCCTTTGCAAATAGTGTATGCAAAAATAGGCAAACACTCCCTATTTCCTGTTGTCTATCTCTCATTTTGCTCTTTATTTATATTTTGGGTTTCTCATATAAGATAAACCATTCCTGTTGTAAAAGTGACTGTTTCCCTCCTTTTCCAAATAGAACATGATAATCCTGACTGTACCTATCCTGATATACTTTCCTGATGGCCCTCTGGCCTGTTTGTGCAGCATCAATTTTTTTTTCTTTCTTTTTTTAATTTAATATATTTGGTACAGGGTCTTACTACACAGCTCAGACTTCTACTGATCTTTCCTGTTTTTAGCCTCTCCAGCACTGGGATTACAGGCTACACCACCACGCCCAGTCCCAGTGGCTGGTTTAGCGCACCCTAGGGTGGGGGTAGGCCTGGCATGTGTGGGGAGCAAATCCCAGTCTCTGTGCTTGCCTAAGCAGGCACTTAGTCCACTGAGCTATCTTGCTGGCCTGGCATTCATTTTCTTATTCTTTATTTTGTAAAGTTTTTATTAGTATACATGTAGTATTCTTTCATTAGTGGGGACTTGACATAAACATAATACATTTCAAGTTTTTCCTTTACTTTCGCCTGCCCTCTATCCCTTAGTATACAGTTTTACTTCTTGGAATAACTGCTCTCACTGATTTTTGGACATAGTGTAGCTGTTTGTACTTGATATGCATTTGACATTCTGAACTCTGTTCTGAACATTGTGTGTGGCTCTGGAAGTGACTCTAGACACACATAATTCAAAGCCTGTTTAAACTTTAGCTTATCAGTTCTTTAGGGCATCCCTGTGAACCAAATAAAAACTGGCAACTACTAGTTACTCAGAAGGGGAGTGACGAGTAGTAGAGAGACTTGAGGAGGTCCTGCACTCCAGCCCAAACACAGGAATGTGCATGCTGTTCAGACTGTTCCCTAACAGTGGGGCATTGCATGTTTGCCAATGGTGCTGGGGGAGTAGTGTGGTGGTGAGGTGGAGTGGATGTGCCAATTAATTTTATTAACCAGCAAATAAAACACCTTTGGTTACAAGATAATAGAGTGAATTGATAAGGTGATCTTTCCTTTTAAAGGATATGGATGTACATAGGAGTCAAAATTCAGGTGCTGAAAGGAAAATCAAATATGTCTGGGCTCCAGAGGAAGCCTCTTTTCAATTCAAAATGACCCATTTAAAAGAGGCCCTATTTGGAATTAGATCCAGTGGGGATTGTCTTAAATCAGTCCTCCTTCTATACACTTGAAGTTATTTTGTGCCTTTGAAATAAAAACTTACAGTCAGACCTGCTTTTTGTGGAATGCTGAGGATGTGGAGTAGTGCAGCTCGAGCTTGAGAAGCAAGCTGGGGACTCCCTGATATTTAGGGACTACTGAAGAGTTGGGTATTCTTTCTGAGGAGTCAAATTAATGGAAAAGTAGAATCTTTGGCCAATTTACTACTTACCTGAGTATATTTGAAATATAATTATATAGATAATGCAGTTTCATTTTTGGGAGAAACATAAGTACTCATTAACTTAAAAAAAATTCCCCTTTTTCTCTCTTGTTCTGTAGTACTTAGCACTGTTTTACACAAAATCTTTTATGTCTTAGCATCTGTTTATTGATTTTGAGGACAGGTTTGAAGGTCAAGAATCATTAATTATCAATAGGTTATTGCATAGTAAGCAAAATACCAAATTAGCATGTATCTAATAATAATAGATTTCCACTTATTTTTGAAAGGTGAATGCATACCTTGTATGTTTTATATGTACTTTAAATGTATATTTTTATCATGATCATAACTTCCTAAATTTTGTGGTTCCTTGTTTTTACTGTAAAGGAAAATGTAAGAGGGGGTGTGGGAAATAGAAATGGTAGGCAGTAGACAAGTAATTCACAATCTGAGACATTGCTGTGCTTTGTCGTGTTGTGGCTGGAGCAAGATGTATATTCTGTGAAATAGCTCAAAGCTTAACTGTACTGTTAAATCTGTGCTTTTGCATCTAGGTATTATTTTAAGACAGTAAAAATCCTGACATGCATAACTCTAGATTTGATATTAATTTTTAGGAGGATGTTGATCTGAGTGTAAGGATCATGAAACACTTAGAACTTTTGGGTTGATGAGTGTAATATGACTGGTTTTCTCCTCTATCCTTTTCTCCCCTCACCCATTTTTTAAAATAGCAGTGCTTTTCATACTGTCAAAATTTCATGTTGTGACACCCTACTCAGAAGTTATGACAGCAGGGTAATGATAGCAACTGCCTCCCGAGAATCAATCAGGCAATTAATTTTGTAAATGAAATGCTGATTATACAAAGCTTCACATGAGAGGCCCAGTGATTAAAATCAATTTAACAAATTGTTTCAGGTGGGACTTGATTAATAATTTGCCATAAATGCTAAGGATATATGACCAGCATACCTTGGTACAGTTGCTATCCTAGTGTGTATAAAAATCTGAAAATGCAAACTGTATGTTCTTAGCTACATAAAAGAGGTGGAGCTTTATGTTCTTTATAGTTTGCCCAGATCTAGCCAACAATGAAATGGAATGCATCATTATATTTTTATATCATCCTGATCCACATTTGCATGTGTTCTACTTAAAAAATAGTTAACCAGGCAAGATTGAGTTTCACTAACTTAAACAGGTCTTTTTTACTATATAGAATGTTTTAGACTTTTCTTGTTGTAATTATGTTATGAATCTTAAGGAGTAACATGTGCTTTTCAGACATTTTTCCATTCTTAATTATGGCAACACCAACCAACATAGCTTAGGAAATGCTTTAAGAATACTAGAAAGAATGACATTACAGCATGGAAATAAAAATGTCTATGTTTTAAGCATTATAATTTGAATCCGGGAGAAGTCAAATTTAGGTTAGAAGACACAGCTGAATGTCTTTCTAGCATTCATACACTAAACACTTATTAACTGCCTGTCATGAATCACACTCTACGTCAGGTTTCATAATTGTTATTATTTATGATTGGCACCTTGAGGAAGGTGGTACAATATACTTGAAAGAAGATGACATGGAGAAAGTAGGGCTTTAGGCACACTTCTGTTTCTTTTTTAGTTTTATGAAAGAAGTAATAGCGATACTACTGTGTTTAAAGTTGGGCTATCAGGAGAATTAGGATGGAAACAAATACTTCTGGTCTGAAGAAGCTGATTGATGAGACAGATAAACTTAAGAGTTGAAGTTGAATGTGATAAATATTTAATATTTGTCAAATAAGAATTGTGGCAAATGGGAATCCTGAAAAGATAAAATATTATATGCAGTGTACTTTATAGGGTTTGGAAGAACTTTTGAGGCTTACAGAGTAGCCAGAAGTATGCTGGATATAGGTATGGTATTCTAGACTTAAGTTGAAGTTGTGTCTTAAAGCATGGGCATGGAGATACACAAGAGGGCTGGGCTAAGACCACAGAGGCAGGGGCCTGTGAGATAGCCCAGTGGTCTAAAGCGCCTGCTTACGCAAGTGCGCAGGAACCACAGTTGCATCCCTGGCACCAAATGCTGTGCCAGCACTGCCCCTAGGGTGGGCTGAGCGGGCCACAAAAAAAAAAAAAAATAAAATAAAATTCTAAAAAAAAAAACCACACAAAAGCCACAGAGGTGGTAGATGTGTCACCTTGTTGTGAGCCTGGCTTGAGTTCTTCAAGGCGTTTGAAAAATGAGGCAGGAAGGAAGAATATCTTTTAACAGTCCACATTTTCATTGATACCATGACATTTGGAACTGACAGGGAGGAGGGATGATTCTAAAATCACAAAATATTAGCACTTAAAGGAGATTCTCAATTTAGTCTCTCTCATCTCCCCCCATTTCTTTATCTTATATCTGAGAAGTCTGGAGATTCAGATACATGAAACTGGGCAGTAACACTTCATAGAGCACCTTCTCCTTCCAGGCATTGTACTGTTTCATACTGCGTTGTGCTGAGAACCTCACTAGAAGTAGGCATTATTTTGATAACTTTTCTACCCAGCAAGCTGAAATGAAAAGTTGTGGGATCTGCCCAAGAGCAAATAAAAAATGGCAAACTAGGATGCAGGTCAGTAGCCTTGACTAGGCCAGGTTCCTAATGAAATCTACTGTCCCAGTTTGGAAATTCTTCTGATTAGAGTTGGACACTTAAGTATAAATTGCCCCCCTCACCTTCTGTGGACGCTGGGTCTTGGTGCATGCAAGGTAAGAAAGAATTCTACCATTGAGCTACATGCCACCTTTTCATGAGCTTAGATTTCCTTCTATCATAGTAAGCACCTAAACTGTTCATTAGTTTAATGCTTCTGAACTGATCTCAGAATTCTCTTATTTCTTAAGATGTTCTGTCAACTATGGCCGTGGGTAGTTTGTACTGAATTTTTAAAATCCCAATTCTGTTTCTTTGTAGCTTTTTCGTTTTCTTTAAATCAGAATACCTGCCAGACTGCCCTTTGCCCTAAAAGATCTGTTCATGTTTTATCATATTTGTATAGAAGAGAGGGAACCAGGCTCACATGGGGAAAGTGCCTATTGTAGAAACATTTTGTGGAGCTTTAAAAAAAAAAAAATTAGAAAGTTCTGGGTTAAGTGAGGGCCTGTTTCATACCTCTCAGGGCTAATTTGACATTTTAAAAATAAAAGTATGGAATAATACTGTAAACCAAAAGATTATGTGTTGACTATAATCACCTAAAGAAGTGATTTGTAGGAACAAGTATATACTTGTTTTTTTTTCTTAACACCTACATCATTTTCAAGTACTTATATTTGAAAAAAAATATATTTAATACACATTCTTAGCAATTTCAGCATTTTTAGAGGAAGGGCCCTCAAGCCTTATGTACACATCTAATTTTTTCCTGAATATACTTTCCTATAGATTTTGGCTTTGTTACTTTTCTGTGTTTCTTTTACCCTTGTTTCTCTCCCTTCCTTTTAGCCCCTTAGTTTAAATTTGCTAGAGTCCCCAGGGACTGTTCAGTTGTAGCTCTCAGTTCGGAGGTGCTGGGCGATCCCTTGTAAGGCAAAGTATAGTAGTGCTCATTTTGATTGTCAGTTATTCTTTGTCTCTTTCTTTTTGCCAGTTTTCTTATTAGTTTTTAGTTTTGAAATAATTTAAATTTATAGGAAACTTGCATGAGTAGCAGTCACTACCTTTTACTCCTTTTAACATTTTACCACATTTGCTTTATAATTCTGTACATCATTCTATTCATCCATAATATATTTTCTCAAAATCGTTGAGGGTAAGTTGCATATAGTGTTTATTTATTTCTTCTTTAGAGTGTAATTCTTAGGAGTAAGTGTGTACTTACATAAGTCAATGCAATTATTGTCAGGAAATTTAAGTTTGATAGAATACTTGAACTTACACTTTATGTTCTAATATTGCCTTAATAAGTGTCAATGTACTAATATTATTTCCTGTATTACAGTGACTTGTCTAGACTCACAGTTTGCAATTAGTTGCCCATTTTTAGAATGTATGTCATGTTATTTATGTGTCTATTTTGAACGTTAACATAAAATAAGAGTCAACATTCAGGTTGTTATTAACTTATACAGTGAATGTTTAAATATAAATAATTTATTGTGGAAGGGCTGACCAAATAGCTCAGCATATTAAAGTGCCTTCAAGCAGGCTCAGGGGCCAGGGTTCATCCCTGATCCATGGTCCTGGCCTCAGGGTGTGTTGAGACAGCAATTGAGACTGGGCGTGGTGGTGCACCCTTGTAATCCCAGCTCTTCGAAGGGTGTAAACAGTAGGATCACTATGAGTGTGATCTAGTAGTGAGACCCTGTGGACCCTGAAGATTCTTCCCTAAAATAAAAAAAAAAAATTGTGGTAAAAGATGTTAATATTCTCCTTTGTTCTATCATTCTTGCTACTTCCTAAAACAGTTCTGAATCTCCTTTTTGCTGAGTATCTTTATGAGATGTGGTCAAAAGTATGGTGAATGCTGCTGTTGAGTGTATCCAATAGAAAGGCAAGCTTGTAAACATAATACAGCATGTCCTTGTTCAGTTTATGCAGCAAACCTTACTGTGGAACTTCCTTGTTCAGTTTGTGCAGTGGACCTCGTACTGTGCAACTGTTCCCCAAAGTTAAGCTGACTATGAAAGGTATACATTTTGAATCAATTCAGGACATCAAAGCAACTAGGACAGTGCAAAATAAAGATACTTAACAAAAGTGGACTTCCAGAGCTGCTTTAGAAAGTGATGAGAATGATAGGATAAATACGTTCAAAGTGAGAGTGAAGGCAAGTATTTTGAGCAGGATTTTATTTTTGATTCCAGGTATCCAACCTTGCGCTTGCCAGGCGGGCACTTATGCCATTGAGGTTTTTCCCTGGCCCTTGAGCAGTCTGTCTTTCACTGTGTTTTTTACAAAGACGTAAGCATTCACCAAATTTTCTGATCTTACTGTATGTACTTAATTATGGCTCTGATGAAGTATAACATATTTCTGACATGTAAAGTATATGTTAGAATGGCATATACTTTTCTTTTTTTCCCAAAATAGGCAAGCCATTTGGCAGCTTTTCTGGTACTTTCATTGGCATTTTAAGTTGTTACTTTTAAAAATTAGTGAAGTAGAAATGGGGCTATAACTTGGAGATGGAGAACACTTGTGTAGCATGTATAAGGCCATGAATTTGATGATATGTTTGCAAGAGATGTGATGGCAACCTGGCTTTAGTGGGGATTTAAGAAGAAATCAGTGTCTTTTGTGGTTTCAGGTATAGCTCTGATATAACTTTCAAATTGTTTCTTCATGTAAATCACACCAAGTCTTTCCATTGGTTGTCTCTAGTGGTTATTTCCTCTTACAAGATGGGAAAATTGAGGTTTAGAGCTTGTGAATAATGTACCCAGCATAAAACAGCTCTTTTGGAGCAGCAGAGAGAGATGGATCCAGACCTGCCCAATGAGAAACTTGGTGCAGTTTCAGTTGTGCTAGATGTAGCAAGTTGGTTTCTGCTTATCTGCAGAATGTGATAATTGATAATGGCTGCCTAGAGCTCCACTAATCATTTGGGGAATTCATGCTGAATTGATTAGCAGTGTCTTGTCTTCTGCACAGTGTTGCAGGAGTGGAGGGTCCATGCCTCACAGTGATTATTCTGAAATTATACTTTCCTTAATAATGTGCTGACATGTATCCTGTTTGAATGCCTGTTGTGGTTGGGTGCAATAGTGCGTGCTTGTAGTACTAGCACTGTGGTAGATTGAGGCAGCAGAATCACCAGTTTTAAGTTAAGCGTGGGCGACTTACGACTTAGCTGCTGGTAGCTTTCCTTAGTATGAAAGAGCTGCAAATAGTAGGGCAGAAATCTGGCACATTTGCACAACTCTTCCTTTCTTAATTTAAATCTATGTTTTTAAGGAAAATAGATCACGTTACTCGTCTTCCTTAATTAAGATAAGAGGTTATCAGTGGTGATACAGGAATATGAACAATATTACATGCTTAGAGATGTAAACATTAGAAAATGGCCACACCATGACAAAAGATAACAAGGTTTGGGGGGTAGCAGAAGTAAAAATAATTCAAGGGAAAGTGGAAATATATTCCATTACTAATTTGATATTTCTTTTGGAGTTTACTCTTAAAATAGTATATATGCACTCTCATTTGTTCAAAAAGTTACTACATTTTCTAAATTAAGTTTAAAAGTATAGCTAAGTCAAATAGTACTTTACTCATTGAATTGGCTTACAAGCTGTTGCGCTCTGGGGAAGATTATGCTAATAATAGATTTTTGCCAATTAATAAAAAGTGTGCAAAAGTATAAAACCCAAATAGGTTCACTTTCTGAACTTATTCTAAAGCACCTAGATGATAGTTATAAATGGACTTAGTGTTTGTATTCCCAATTTCATCATTCATATTCTTGTGGAGCACTCTAGGTAGAAAACATTTATTGAGTAGTTATACAACTAAATATCATGAAAGCCATTATAGTTGGAGGAACAGGTGTCCAACTGAATAACTTGGGGAGCAGTTGGCTGTGATGGAGAGGGAGAGTAGAGGTTAAGGTTTGCAAACGGTGGAGAGTTGACAGAGGATCCAGGCAGGGATGTTGAATGGCAGTTGAGTGTAGAACTCAGGCTCAGAGAGCAAGCTGAGGGATGCACAAGTATATAGGGAAATAATAAAGTCATGGCTCGTGTGACCTTGTGGAAAATGGAATTTGTGTGTAGTGATGCATGAATCCTTGCCTTTTGTACTTGTTGGCCATTAAAAAGCATATATTCTAGGTAAAATGCTGTTGCTTTAACTCATCATCTGTATTGAGAAAGCTATGTCTTTTTCTGTTTAACAACTGTTAATCATGCCAGGCATTGTACTAAGTGCAAGGTATGAGAAGATGATGAATAAGACAATACTTTCTTTCACCTTTAAGAGTCTGCAGGAGAGAGAAGAAAATAGATGAAATTATTGAGTGATTTTGCTTACTTCAATTCACTAATTTGTTAAGAGAAAAAGAAAATAGATACCAAAACCTCTTGCTTTGTGATAAATCCTGTGGCATCTTATTTAATCCCAGCACTCCAAAGATGAGTGTGACTGTGTTCTATTAATAATGAGCCTAAATTTACGTAGTATAATTAGGATTCACATACAGGTTTGTCAAACTCTGAACCCTGTGACTTTTCCTGTATCATCATTTTGCCTCAAATTCAGCATATTTCTAATCTTTGTACTACTGACTTTGTATGTTAGAGGAGATAAGGGAATTTGATTTATTGAAAGATTGTCACCTAAAGACACATATGGCAGGTCTTTTGCTTGCACACAAGAGTAGTAGGGGATGAAGGCATGTTGGGTGCAGTGGAAAGTCTTGACTTGTTCTTTGGCGGGAACGGGGAACTCAGGCCCTTGCACTTGCCAGGAAGTGCTTATTCCACTGAGCCATCTCCCTGTCCCCTATTGTGGAAAGTCTTCTGATGAAGATCCTGAGGCCTGGAAATTATGTACAGTATATGAATGTCTGTCATGATCAGTCCAAGGTTTGATCTTCTTATACCTACCTTTTCTTTATTTTAATGTGGATTGAATGAACTGGTGTGCCAATCTCACTGACGGTTGTTAAAATAGGTTGGATATCAGAATTAGGACCTGAAAAATTAGTCATCAGAGTATATACAAAGACCTAGGAAAGAAAACTGGAAAAAAAGAAGATACAAAGACAAATATCTGCCACTAGGGTCACCTATCTGATGTGAAATAGGGGAAGAGGAGTTTAGTCTTAACCTATGTGGGGGTGGGATGCCATGAAAGCACAGAGACCTTTCCTTATCCTAACCCTAACCCTAACCCTAACCCTAACCCTAACCCCAACCCCTATCCCATTGACATCAGTGTAGGTTCTGAAAAAAATGGTAAGCAAGAACCTGACTCTAGTAGCTTTTGTGTTAAGGGGATCAACAATGGCATTTTTCACTCAGAAAAGATAGCGATAGCTGTCTCAAAAAAAAGTGCCACAGGATCAAAGTAAAAACCCTGGGTGCAAGTTATTAAGAAATGACTTTGTAATATAGGAAGAGGAAATCTGTAGCATTCATGGCTGTAGACACTTTGAGGAGATTCACATACACACACACATCAGTGTGTATCACTGAGGTTTTTTTCAGTTCTAAGGTTTTGTGTTTCTTTGCTGAATCCTTAAGAGAGAGTATTTTAAGAATTGTGATTGTGCAGGAGTACGTTAGAGTACTTTGGAAATACATGACATTTGTTTTTATTATTTGATAATGTAACTTAGGATCTTTGAATTTCAGGAGATGGAGTGTTTCACAGATTCCTAACACTATATGCTAAAAGTGGGATGTCTTTAAATCATAGATACACTTTATTTTAGTGCCCCTAACAGTTGAGAATCATGACTGATAGAATCATAGACTGTTACTTGTAATTGGTAATTTTTTATGTGTAAGTTGCACTATTCTAATATTTTATTGATAATATTAATCTAAAATGTGAGAATCTATATGTTAATTTACACTCATAAAATTTAATATATATTTGAGAAAATATTATATTACATATTTCTATTTTGGCTGGTTTAGTAATATGTACATGAAGAATTAACTTTTTTTCCATGTATTTGGTACAGGTCTCACTGTGCAGCTCAGACCCTAGTGATCATCTTGTTTCTAGCATCCCCAGCACTGGGATTACAGGCCTCTGCTGTCACGCCTGGACTTGATGGCTGGGTCAGTGTGCCTGGGGTGGGGCCTACGTGGCATTACTAATGAAAACTGGTCCATGCGCTTGCCTAAGCTGTTCTTAGTCCACTGAGCTATCTCACCAGCCCAGTAATTAACTATTTAAAATTATACATCAAAATGTCTTTCAATAATAGCAGCACAAGTAAGAGTTGCTTACTGTCTTTTTAAAAATATTGCCACTAATTTTACATGTGAGTGCTGTATTGCATATACATACATACACACAGAATTGACAAAAACTGTCCTTATCTTGTGCCCTTTAAATGTCACTCCCTGGTTCCAAAACTAAATGTTTTCATAGCTCCCTGCTTTAAGGAAACCAAAACCAAGAACAAACAAATTGACAGTAATCTTTTTTTGTTGTTGTTCTGGGAGTTGAACTCAGGACTTTTTTGAGCTTGCCAGACAGGCACTGTTCCATTGGACTATCTCCTGAGTGTACTCATCATCTTTTGAAGTAGTATGAGTTCTTTCCACCTCTTCTGTGTGTTTTTGAAGCCATTATTGTTACAGGGTATAGTAAAACATCCTTTCCTCCTTGTCTAATATCTTGAGTTTTTCTTCATCTATTCATTCATTCATTCATTCATTCATTCATTCATTCATTCATTCATTCATTCATTCATTCATTTTCAGGTAGGGTCTAAGTTGACCAGGCAGGACTTACTCTTGATTTCCTCCTGTCTTGGCCTTCCTTAGTGCTAGCATTGAATGTGTGTGGTACTACATGTAGGTAGAATTCTACTTTTTGATTCATTTTCTACCATTGCATAATGTGGAGATAGTCCTAGAAGGCCTTGAAGTGAGTTGATAACAGATTTTAAACTCTCATTTTGTATTTTGTTAAAGTGTTAAGAATGCCTATTTTGTCATGAGTACAAGTAAAGCAGATGGTTTTAGATCAGGGGTATGAGCCCATGGTGTCCTGCCACTCTTAATATCTCTTATGTTACCTGGAAGGAAAAAATCACTGTGGTGACTGGTTCTGTGATAGTTGAGACTCTTGAAACTTTGTGGCTTGAAGAAGGCTAGGCAACTCTTTATGAAATGAGGGAAGAGAATCTTTGGTGCTTCTATTTTACTTTTGATAAACTGATTTTGTGTCTGTTAGGTGTACTTCCCAAGAGTGATCAACTGATCTATCTGTAATTTTTAAACTAACTTTACCTGTGTATATAATTGGTACTCTAACTGACAAATGTATAGTTGATTAATAAGGTTGAGTTTTTATTTTTGAGAATATTTTCCTTTATGTGATCAGATAGCATTCCCAATTAATTACTAAGTAGTCATCAAAGTTGTTTGTGTGAGATGACAAAGAAGTGTGAAGTCTAATATATGGTCATATGGGTCCATATGGAAGATAAGAATTCACACATGAAAAGTGAAAAAGTGATACATGAATGGAATAATACAAGACAACCCAGAAGTCTGTCACATACCAGAATCTTGGAGATCCCTGACAGTTGTTACCCACAGGAAATGCTGCTGGAGTGTGACGTAGGGGACAGGTGGCTGGACAAGGCTTGCTGGTGGAATCAAGATCCAGCTTATTTCTTCCCAAAGTGGGTGGATACTGGACAGACAAATGCAGAACAGCTGATTGTAGTCCCCATTCTCCTTTGTCCCCATCCAAAATAGTGTTTATAGTATGCTTAGGGAAAAACAGGCCTTTTAGACATCATCACAGAAAAGCCAACACAAGTTGCTTCACTATATGGCAACTATTTACATGTCACTGTGGTTTCCCCTGTTTATTGCCAACACAATTTTCATATAGCTATAATTTGTGTAAATACCAATTTAAAACATTTTCTATGTATCTTGTGTTTGATAGGGTTTTGCTTTGTTACAGCTTGTGTAACCATGAGTAGTTTGGTTACTTTATAGGTAGATGCAGGATTCCAGGAACTAGGTAGCTCCTATAAAGTCTGAGATCCTGTGTTTCTTTACTAATTTGTGTGCTATAATTGTGAAGGGAGGTAATGTCTTTCTCACTTAATGGGTGACAAAACTGACAAACTACTTAGAGTCACAAACTGGTGGCAGGTTGTGGTCTGTTTGATGATGCAGCTGCAGATCCCTCTGAATGAGAAGCCTCTGCCCCATTGGAACAACGTTGTCACAGGTGGGACAAGTTGCTACCAGTCTGAAAGTGTAGTTCTTTCTGTATTATTGCCAAACGAATTTTATATTATTTTAAGTCTATTGGGTCAAATACTTATTTACTCACATCATTATTTAGGCCCTTTTTTTTTCTTGATATTAGAGTATAAAAAGTTTTCAATGGTGGCCAATGTGAAAACATTTTCCCAGTGATTCAAAAGAAGAGCTATTTTATTCTGTGGCTTCTTTATTAAGCCAGATTTATAGATAAAATTGTAGAACAAGATGTGATAATTCTCCTTTCTCTGGATATTGTGAATCCTCTTTAATTTGTGGCTTAAGGATTTGAGTTGAGAAGTAAACCTTTAATAAACTATTTCTTTAATTTGACATTTAGGAACAAATATAATTATATAATTTTGCTATCAAATACATGTATAGGTGTATTCTAAAACAGTGACACTGAAGACTTCCTTTTTTTTTTTTTTTTTTTTTTTTTTTTTTTTCGTTTTTGAGACAGGGTTTTACTATGTAGTTCAGACTGCACTTGAACTCACTTTGTGGTCAGGCTGGTCTTGCATTCATGATGATCCTCATGTCTCAGCCCGATTGCTGGGATTACAGGTGTGTACGCTTGGCCTGAAGGAATTGTTAACTGTAAAAGTACAAAATGTACCAGATGTATACAAGATGTATTAAGTGAGATATCCTTTGATTTGGTAATCTTAAAGCAGTACCTGCATTTTGATGTCAGCCCCAGAAAGTCTACTTTTAACTGATCTGTGCTATATACCTATATAGTATACTTAAAATCTGTACACAAATGTACATTGCACTCCTGCATCTTTAGTTAATAGTCATACAGGTGGGGAACCTCAGGCTGTTGGAAGTTGGCACTTAAAGGAGACCCAGGAAAGAGTGTATATTATTTATTTGAATATGGAGGAACTATAAGGAAGTCCTACCAAGTAATAAAATTGCTTTAGAAGTACAGTAGTTAAAACCAGACTGGCTAAGATCATTTCATTTTATTTTACATTTATGTAGAGCTTTTTGAAATTGGTGGTGTGTATTGTGGCCTTCAAAACACTTATTTGATCAGATTTGAAAAGTACAGAAGTTGTTGAGTGCTATCTAGAAAAGAAAAACATGTTTGGAATAACATAGACAAGTATATGAAAATCATTCTTAATGTAGATGGTGTCTGATATAGCATAAATTTTGTGTGAGAAGTAAAAATGGTTGTATTCTGGAACTACATTATGGATGATAAATGATTGTATTATATAATAGTAGCAGGTTATGTGAATAGGTCTTTATGATTTCTAGAAGACTGCTAAATTTGACTTTGTTTTTGGTTCCTGCTGGTGATTGCAGGTGTTGAGGTACTGTAATTATGCATATGTAATTTAAAAATAGTAGAGTACAGAGTGAGATGAGTTTGAATTGTGAATAAAAAATAACAATAGACAAGGAAAATTAAAATTAAATAATTGTGCTGTTCTCATATCTAATGTTTCATTGATTTGATGCATTTTGAAAATTTAGATAATCTTTATTTCATGATTATGATTTTTAGGAAATGCAGGGTTAAGCTAACATTTTTGACATAGTGAAAATTAAATAAATTTTAATCAGAACTGTAAGAGTTGGCAGTAAATGAGACAGATATTATAAAAGTTTTAGTCATTGATAAGATGAATTTGCTACCTATAGTGTTATCTATAGCTTTAAAATTTAGACATTATAATAATTTTCCACTTAAAACTTTGGGTTTAATTAAGCCAATTTTGGTGGATCATTTTATTAAAATGAAGTAAATAGACCTTTCCATTGCTTTGGGCTTTCTGGATCGAATGTGGAGAGAAGGCTGTTGCAGGCATGTTGAACATTTAGCTTGAAATGTGATTGAAATGTAGCCCTTCTGTGGGCAACTCATTCCCTTGAGCCCAGCCTTGAATTTTCACACTTCCATAGAAAGTTTTGTTTTCTCTTTTGAAAGAAAGTCTGGAAGATAGTTACATTTTGCTATTCTCCAGCATAAATTGTAATGCAAATAATTGCGCAAAAACTTGTAGTCCTAAATTTTGGTGTTACCATGTGTGTTTATATGCATTTGGTTGTGAGGCTACCACTGGTTGCATAATAGCAGTCATTGCAGTATTTTGAATGAAACCATATTGTCATTTTAATAAGACCTTTTTCTTGGCTAATGAAAGTAATAGTTCTATAGAATTGTGGATTTGGAGCAGGTCTGTTCTCTGTAGGAGGTGGACAAGCATCTGTTTCCTCTTATATAGCCTCCATTTAGTTTGTTCAGGTGGGACTGGGTGCTGGCTGGTTCCCTGTGGATTGCTCATTACAGAACTCAGGTTCCTGTAGCACAATACTTCCTGAGCTTCCCTTTCCAGCCTTCTCTAGTTAGCATCTCTGCTGCCTTGAGTTGGGATTCTGATGGTCTCCATCAATGACTCTCCAGCCACTGAAACTGCATTTTCCAGCTTCTAGTGCTTGGCACAGTGTGTTTTGTCATTAAAATCAGTGCATATAGTCTAATTACATCATCAAAATGAGTGAATGTTAGGTAACAAGAAGGAAGAAGGGCAAATAACCACATGTGCCCTCAGGGTAGGAGGATTGAGAGCAGAAAGGAGACCAGTCTTTCTTCCAGCTTTTTCAGCTTGGTTTGGGAGCTCATTCCTGGCTCTCCCTTCACCTCCGCTTCGTGCTTTCGTTTCTGGTGTTCTACTTTCCATCCTCATCTCTTGAAATGACCAATGACCTTATCTAGGTCATTAAGTGCTTCCTAGTCAAGTGTAGTAACAACTTTTTACCTTCACCCTGGTGGATGCTTGGGATGATGTGACAGGCCTGTTTCATTAGAGCACATGACTCTTCTGTATATACACATTGAGATCTATCACAGTTTTGATAACTCTGGGCTTCTCTATGGGCTCAGTTTCCTTTCTTTTGCTTAAGTAGTAATGTTCACTAAGATTTTTTTCTACTACCTGTGTTTTTCTTTTCATACAGTCTTTTAAAATAAAGTTTGTGGTTTTACTTCCTTCCTGTTTGATAATTCATCTATCATTTATTGATCATTTATTTTGTGCCAAACCTTTCCTTGTTTAACTTATACCCTGGAGAGATAATGGTAAATACAATAGAAAACTCCCTATTCCCTGGGTGCATAGTTCCTGAGCATAGTAAACTCAGCACTCAGTTTTTAGATCAGAGGTTACTTCCTGAGCATAAACTTGTGTGTCACTTTCTTCTGGGTATTTTCACCTGGAAGTCTCATTGGCACCTCAGTTTTCACATGCAGAACATGGCAGGGGGTGGCTCTATATGACATTTCAGTTGTTTCATCATCTGTCTTTTGTCACTTTCTGGTATTCAAGTCCTCCTAAATGTGAATGGAGTCTGGACTTGCTGCTGCTTTGCACTGCTGCCAGTTCAGGACTGCAGTTGCATCCTACAGAGCAGTAGCCCAGTTTGCTTTCAGCCACTTTGTGACAGACAGGTTTATTGACAGGTGTCTATGAACAGCAGCCCTTTGTAAGAACACTCATTGGGTCATACATAAGGTGATACCAAGTGTCCTTTTGTACTATGCTCGCTTCTGCTTTCTGCTAGCTTTTCTTGACTCAAATTGCTTACATTTCCTCATATGCAGTTCATCTTTGAGTCCATTTTTGGTGCCATTCTTTTCCTCTTTGAACCTGTTATTCTGATTTATCCTAGCAATCCTTAAGCCTTCCAGTGAGCCCCTGTGTACGAATATCTAGTCTGGCATATAGTAGGTATCGTTATATGGTTTTGAGGGAAAAAAATCTGTTGAGTATATGCTGTTGGGCATTACTGCCTTGGATCAGGGACTTCTTGCAATTTTGCTCATTGTGCGTAGGGGTTAAGGCCCTGCTTAGGCCCAGCTCCTGGCTCTCTCCATGGCTTTGGCCTTGAGGCCTGGGGATTGACTTACCAGACAAAAAATAAAATTTAGGGTATAGTTTTGAATTGATTATGTTTGGTAAGATGTTTGCTTATGCAGGGAAGATCAGGGGCTTATACCTGCTCACTAGTTGACTTTGAAAGTTTTTATTCAAGACATTTGCTACCTAAAATATGCCCTTTCACTTTTTAAAAAATGTATTTTATACAGAATCTCACTACACAGCTCAGACTCGTAGTGATCCTCCTATTTTCAGTCTCCCCAGAGCTGGGATTATAGGTGTATGCCAGCATGGCTGGATTTGGTGGCTTGCTCAGGGTGGCCAGCTCAGAGCACCTTGGGATGGGGCTGGTGTGGCATATACTGGCATTGAACCCTGGTTCTTGGGCTTGCCTAAGCAGGTGCTTAGTCTGCTGAGCTATCTTGCCAGCCCTCCCCTTTCACTTTTTAATGAGTAATCAGAAGTAGTAATGCTTGATCAGGACTTGCAGACTCAGGTCTACAAAGAAATTTTTCTAAAGACATGTTGAAATCAAAAAGTATTGCAAATAACCTAGTGTCCTTTGCCCTTATTCCTAGTAAGTTTGAAAGAGCAGAGAGATTGATAACTATAATGTTTATTTCCTATATGCAGAATATAATTTCAAATGATTAGGATACAAAAATCTTCCTTTATATTGTTTATTGCAGATTCCTTTTAATTGTTAAAACTTCCCTAAAAGTTAAAAAAAATAGCTTTCTATCCATTTAGGTTCTTTTCTAATGTTCTTCTGGATTTTTGCCAGATGATTGGTTTAATAATTTCAGAATTAATAGTTGTGTTTTGAATGCATGTATTAACATAAAAAACTTCTGGATTTGTAATGAATAATAAACTTATAAACCTCCCTCTTTGTGTATTTCTTCACAGGGCAATCCAATGGACCCACTGGTGATGAAGAGACCTCAGTTGTATGGGATGGGCAGTAATCCCCATTCTCAGCCACAACAGAGCAGTCCCTATCCAGGAAGCTCCTATGGCCCTCCAGGTGCACAGCGGTATCCCCTTGGCATACAGGGCCGGGCCCCAGGGGCTCTGGGAGGCATGCAGTACCCACAGCAGCAGGTGGGTACTAGTTTTTCTATCCTCCTCCCATTTTTGTTGATAGTGTTCTCTTTGTCTATTATTATCCACAAGGTTGGTATTATGAGAATTAGGGGCATTTCAGTGTTTATTGTTTTCTTTTAGTGTTCATTATTTCTTTAAAGATAGAAAATTGAACTTCTTCAACAAAGTGGACAAAATGCCTGTTGATAGAAGGCCAGGAGGGCCAAGGAGATGGCTCAGTGGTTTAACACCTGCCTGGCTAGTGCAGCGTCCTGAGTTTGATCCCTAGCATGTGTGTGTGCGCATGCGCGCGCGCGCGCGCACACACACACACACACACACACACACACACACACACACACACACACACAGACACACAATTTTTTTTTTGAAATAGAAGGCCAAGGTGCCAGGGAGATGGCTCAGTAGAATAAGCACTTGCCTGGCAAGTGGAAGGGCCTGAGTTCACTCTCTGGTTCTGCAAAAAAGAAAGGAAAAAGAAACAGAAGGTCAGTAAGTGCTATATCTTTGAAAAGGGTTTCTGTATTTTTTATGAGGATTTGATCTAGATTTGTGGCCCCAGATTTTGATGAGTTTTATAATTTTACTTAAATACAAGCTATTTTCTGCTCATGAACAAAAGATAAGATCTTTTTTTCCTTTTCTTCAGGGTTAAGCTGATGAACCACAAATGATCATGCATCTTTTAGCAGTGTAAAACCTATAATCTTTTGGATACTTGAGGGTATGTCCTTGTTATGTTGTCCCAAGAAAGGATGAAATTTGGAAAAGACTAAATTAGATTCAGACTTGTTAAGGTATTTAATTACTAGGAATACCAGAAAGGCTTATTCATAAATTGCCATACTGCATTTGACACCCTTAGGGAGTCTGTCAGGCTAGTGCAGTCAGGATGTGTTTTGCTGCTTTTTGAATAGAGCATTTCATAATGACACCGAGCAACCCACTGTGAAGGTTAATAGTACTTTCTCTCCGGAAATTTTTTGTATTGCCTAAAAACCTTATGTAGTGTAAAAAAGGTAGACAAATCTTTTGTTCTCTCTAAAGTAGATGTAAAAAATGATTTATTATACTTTACATGATACATAGTTGGGTACTAAAAGTTCATTAATAAGTGGCTCCAAACCTTCTCCTTTGAAGATTATTGTCTTTTTTTTCTTTAAGGGTCTTATGGAGAAAGATATTAATAGACCAATATTGGGGTCCTACTTGTTTATTACTCATAAAACCTTAACTAGCCGGGCGTGTTGGCGCATGCCTGTAATCCCAGCACTCGGGAGGCTGCGGCAGGAGGATTATTGTGAGTTCAAGACCAGCCTGAGCTACAAAGTGAGCTCAAGGCCAGCCTGAACTGCATAGTGTCAAAAAGACAAAAAAAAAAAAAAAAAAAAAAAAAAAAACCAAAAAAAACCTTAACTATTTTCAGGAGATTTCACAGTATAATTATTAAAAATTAGCTATTTAGAATGCCAGCAGTCACATACTCAATTGTGGTCTTAAAAATTTATTTATTTATTTGGTGCAGGATCTTACTATGTAGCTCATACTCGTAGTGATCCTCTTGTCTTAGGCCCCCCTTTCCCCCTGCAAGCATTGGGTCTACAAGTGTGCAACACTGCACCCAGTTTTGGTAGCTGGCATGCAGTACTGGGGTTTAAACCTGGATCCTTGCACTTGCCTGGCACGTGCTTAGACCATTGAGCTGTCTCCCTAGCCCCTATACTCTTAATTTGTTCACACAGTATTCCTTTCTTTCAGCAATGTTTTGCTTGGTAGAGCAAAATCTTTAGTTGAGACTGCTAATTGTGAGGAGATAAATTTGTAAATGATAAAAGTTAAGTGTGTTTTGTCTTTTTTTCTATCTATCTGTCATGCCGTCCCCCTCCTCCCCAACCCTTTTTGAGTTTTAGGACTTTGTCTTTGTAGAGGTGAAGAAATCTTGATAGCTTCTTAGGATACTCTGGCCACACGAAGATAAGAGACAAAGAGGTAGTAATGTAGTAATGGAAGAAATACATGCTTGCCATGCTGCCTCTTATTTTAGTACCTTCTTTATCATGTAAAGTTCTTTTTAAATAGTACTGTTCATGGCAAGAACTAAGTGCTCCTTTATCTTTTTCTAAATGCTTAGTCTTGTTACAAGTTTTAGACATTGACTTAGTGTGCAGAACGAACCAAAGTGGCAGTCAAAACAAATGGAGTGAGTGTGTGAAGAATTATTATTATTATTATTTTTTTGGTTCCAGAAATTGAACTTAGGACCTGGTGCTTGCCAGACAGGCACTGTGCACTGGCTTTATATCTCAAGCCCAAGAAGATTTTTTGAATTTAGGAAGTTTTATTATTTTCCTCACCAATGAACAAGGCTAAAACAAAAGGACATACAAAAATATAGTATGTATAGCCAACTCATTTTTGTTTATTTTTTGTGTGTGTGTCTGTAACTCTTACATACTTGTAGAATGTAATGACTAAATTAAGGGAAGAAATTGATGAAGATTGCTTACCAAGTATTTCAGCAAAGTTTTTTTTTTTTCTTTTTTTAACTTATTTATTACAGTGTCTTGCTACACATCACGGACTCCTTTTTTTGCAGGGGGGGAGGTCAGCTCAGCCTGCCCTTGGGGAGGGGCTGGCATGGCATGTGGTGCTAGGGATCGAACTGCGGTCCCTGAGAGCTTGCCTAAGCTTGCCAAAGCAGGCACTTAAGACCGCTGAGCTATCTTCCCAGCCCCAGGAAAGTTTTAATTAAGGTTTGAGATGAGGCATTGTATTTCTAGCAGAAAAAGAATGATTAGTTATTGTATTGCCAGCCAGTTCTAAATGCACAGGTCTTTCCTAAATGAAAGTATGTGTCTGGTGTGAAACTGACTATCCATGCTGCAGAAATGTCCAGTTTTTGTATTCAGTTAATCATAAGTGTCTGGATACTCTACTGCTTTCTCACTCTTTCTTAATTATAATATAGCTTTGAAAGATAGTGTCTTGTTTTGAAATTTAAAAAGCTAAAGGTAATTGTAAATGCAGTTTAGAATGTATGTAACATTTCAGTGGAGGCATAGAGATTTTTTATAGCATTAGGTCCATGTGAACAATTATTGTTTTGAAATGGAAAAAAATCAATGAAGTATTTGAGTAAAAGTTATAAGAGCACATACATTTATTTTATTAGCTTTAGTCTGTGTTCTTTGATGAGGAATCTTTTGGCTGAACCAGAGGTTGAACTCAGGCCCTTATGCTTGTCAGGAAAGCGCTTATTCACTGACCCATCTCCCTGGCCCCTGTTGAGGAATTTTCAATGAGTTGCATTGTTTATAAGTTTCAGGAATAGTGAGTGTGTCCCCAAACAAATTTCTGGTACTTGATTGGCTGCTAGTCCTATCCATTTCCTTCTAGGATTAATTTAATTGGCTGAGCATTGCTGTAGTTGTGACTGGTGATGTTCTTCAGGGAAAGGGCTGAAAGATAATTATGACATTGAGTATTTATTGAGTGGACATCACCACATAGGCATGACTGTGTTGGATGCCTTCCACAGCTTTTTGTGTTTGGTTTGTGAACCTCTAATGAGCTGAATACAGTTCATTTAATGTTGCTCATATATTTCTACAAAGGATCGAAATGAAGGAATTCAAGTTTGTAAATTGAGTTGCCTACTTACCAGCTGAGTGGTAAGTTGTCTTTGGCTTAGAGGTCACAGTTTGATTCCTGGCTGGCATTCCACTCCTGTAATAGGAATTTTAAATGACTATTCTGTTAGAAAGAACTGCAGCGCTTGTGTGGAATTTAACATGGGTAGTATTTAGTTTTTACAGTTTTTTATTTTTGTCAGGAGGAACTAGCCACTGAGGGTTTTGTTTTAGTATGTATTAAACTGGTGATTCTTGATTTGTGTGGTGATAATTTTATTTTTAAAATGTACTCGTGATTGGGTCATCCAAACATGACATGATAATAGTATACCATTTTTGTCTTTATTAACTGGAACTGTATTTGTGGTCTTTCACTTGCTGATTCTCCCATGTCATCAGCTTGAAGAGATTAGTTTTGCATGGTTCCCTAAAAACTAGTCTGCTTGGGTTTTTATTGAGTTGAGAGGGGAAATGAATTTTCTATGCCTCTATGAGAATGTTCTGCCTGGAATTCAAACCTGGGAAAGGCTAACAAAAAGTACACTGGTTGATTTTATGTGACATAGAGCTACACAGATGTATAATCTTTGTTACTAGAATGAGTGTTTTAGATTTTTATTTTAAAAGACACTAAGGTATTTTTTTACTGGATCAGTATTGTCGGGGAGCAGAGGCTTATTTCATTTTTCTTGTCCTCTATGACCATTTATTTATACTTGAATTTTTGCCAGCTTGCTTTAAAAAGATTTATATGGCTGAGTATGATGGTACATGCCTGTAATTCCAGCTACTTTGGAGGCTGAGACAGGAGGATTACAAGTTCAAGTCCTGTCTGGTGAGATCTGTTCTGAAAATGGAAAATAAATAAGTAGACAAACACACTATAAAAATGGGCTGCAGTAAAGGTTAGTATGGTATGCTCCTAAATTCAATCTCTAGTATTTGAAAGCAAAATAAAGATAAACAAAGAACTTTAAAAACAAGCAACAGGAAAAAATGGCTATGAATGCTGTGTTTTTTATTGGGTGAAGCAGATTTCATTTATTCATTATGAGATTTTTCCCTTAGTGTTGGGGTTAATTACCCTTACATTGTTACAAATATTTGATAATGTGATGCCTTTGGAATTACATAACTGGTGAAGGAAAATAAAAAGGGTGATATAATTTCATGAGTTTTTATAATGAGATGATAGGGCTTAGCTTTTAAAAAATACATTGTGATAACTTTTACAATAAAAAATGGAATATAATCATTGCTTGAAAGTAGCAAAATTTACGTGTTACTTTTGTTATGGTGATATCTTTGAACTTAGCACTGTAAATTAAATCACCGAATTAGAAACAGGTTCCTCTTTGAAGAGATCTTTCAGAAACTGTATTCCAATTTGTGTCTAATGTATCATCTATCTTTGGTTATATCTATTTTGCTGCATATTTTGAGTTACTTATTTCAGAATATAAGCATTTTATTTGGTAGTCTCTTTATAGCCAACACATTTCTTCCAATGCAAATGTTTATTTTGGCAGGGTTGTTTCTAAAAAGAAGTTAAACATAATAATCATCTAGCTAAATAAATGTTTTCTTATGGGTTTATTAAGGCTGCAAGGCAATTCCTAGGATTCTCACCTTTGTTTGTTACTTTATATTATTGATCAATTCTGGGAAGAATTTTCATTTTAAGTGTGACTGAAATCATAGTTTGATACAGCATAAACAATACTTCTGAAAGAAAGAATAAGTAGTGAGAGGTGGCTGCTTAAAAACATAAAAGTTCCAGAGTATTTTGATATGAAATGTTTTTTGAACTTGGTATCTGAATCCTAAATGTGCTTTCAGGGGGTCAAGGTTTAGTTTTGGTTTTGTGTAAAATCCAACTTAGACTGTATGTTTTTGGCAAGTGTGCGAGGATGGGAAAGGAAAATTTGATGCAGTAGAGAGGAATGAAGGACTAGCATCTGTTTTATGTTCAAGTTCTTAACTTTTGAGTATCATCTGTATTTTTACTCAGAGATCTTGACCTCAGTCTTTGTGTGCACATGTGCCCATACACATGTTAAAACAGAATGTATGATAGCATTCTTGTAATGTTTATATTCATATTAAATTTTTTTGTGTGCAGAGATACATATATGTAAATATACAGCTAAATAAAGTGAGAGTGATTATTTTGGCCATTAAAATAATAGAATGCTGTGGGATTTCATTAGTTACGATATATACACCATTTTAAGACTTTCATATTCTCTGTTGAGTGACTCAAGAGTCAGGCAACGTTGCTTGTGCACTTGAAATGTTTGGAGCCCTTCTAGCTGTTTGCAGGTTGGTATAAGTAATAAGCTTTTTTGTTCGTTACATTTTCTCTTGATCCCTGGCTGCATTCCATTCTCCAGTTCTCATCAGCACTGAATGTGAATGTATTCAAAGTTTAACAATAAAATGTACTTATACCTTACATTTCTGCTTCTAAGTAGATAGCAGATGCTACTAACTTTGATGCCAAAGTTCTCTGAAGGTGGACTTCTGTACCAAGAAAATATTTTTGAAGATCTAAAGATACAAAATGTTTATTTTCTCCTTAAAGTTTAAATTACTAGAACAGTTATGGTTTTGCTTACCTTCTATATTACAGTTGGAAATACCATATTTGAAATCATATTCTGTATGATATTGTTGGTAAACATGTTAGAAGATGCTGTATTTTAATTTAAATATAGATTTTTAACTTTTTAGCCATTTTCCTTAAAGGAATACAAAATCAGATGATAGTTGAAAATTTAATGGGAAAATGTGAGATGATTTTACTTTTTTTTGGTATCACGAATTGAATTCAGGGGGGTGGGGAGGTGGCTGAGTGGAATAATCATTTCCCTGGCAAGCACAAATGTCTGAGGAGGTCAATCCCTGGTTCTGAAAAAAAAAAAAACAAAAAAAAAAACACAAAACAACAACAACAACAAAAAAAACCCAAATCAAATTCAGGACCTTGTGTGGCCAGAGGACTGTACTGATGAGTTATATCCCTGGCCTAATGATTTCACGTTTAGTTTAGGAAGCTACTATAGTAGAAAGTTTATATTGGTACATATGCTTTTTATTGGAACATTTATATTATTCTAGATACCTTGAAGATTCTATACAATGTAGAGTACGTTGTCTCTGCTGATAGTTTGTCCTTTTTTTTTGTAATGTATTTATGTACCAAATACAATAAGTGCTACAAGGTCTCACTACACAGATAGGACTTGCAGTGATCCTCCTCTTTTGAGCCTCCCAAGCACTGGGATTACAGACTTGCCGCATCCACCCAGTCTTAATTGCTGTCTCAGCACACTTCGCAGGTGGGGCTGGCACAACATGCTGGGGATTGAACCAGGTCCCTGAGTCTGCTTAAGCAGGTGCTTTAATCTGCTGAGCTGTCTGGTCAGCCCAATTTGTAGTATTTTGTCATACATGTTATTTCTATTACGTATTTCTACATATGCAGACTTTAAAATTAAAATTTCTGTAAGCTCTTCTATTAAAGTTTTATTTTTGAGATACAAATCTTAATTGTATGCTTCAATAGTATTGGAATTATTAGAATATATTGAAAATAAATTTCACTTTTACCAAAGAAATATTAAATATTAAACATATTATTAAAGGTACTAGTTGACATCTATTAAAACAAAAACTAGCCATATTACTTAAGTGTAAAAAAAAATCCTGAAAAACACTGAGCAACAAAAGTTATTCAAAACAAATGAAAAATAATGTAATTAAGTGGCATATTTTAGCTGAATTTCAAACTTTGCTGGATTTTAGAATGTCTGAGGCTACTTTAGACATCACTGGCAATGCCCAGATCAACGTTATCTGACTGTGGAGGTTAGTTATCATTTTTGGAATCTTCTCCCCACCCCCACCGAGTCAGAATTGAACCATGTTGAGCTGTTCATCCCTTTTGAAGGCTTATACATGGATTGGAAACTCTATTTTAGAGAGATGAATTGGGCCCAGAATCAGAGGAATCAGTACAATAAATTATTTCCTACTTTTTAATTTTACTACTTGTAAGGGCTGGCCAAATAGCTCAGCTGATTAAAGTGCCTGTGTGGGCAGATGCAGTGGCCCTGAGTTTGATCCCTGGACCTGCTGTGCCAGCCCTGCCCCTGGGGTGTGCTGAGATGGCGATTGAGACTGGGGGTGGTATTGCATGTCTTAATCCCAGCACTTGGGAGTCTGTAAACAGGAGCATCACTGAGTCCAGTTTGCGCAGTGAGACCCTGTGGACCCTGTCCTAAAATACAAAAAAAAAAAAAAGCAAAAGAAAATTACTACTTACAAAGTTATTCTCAGGTCACTTCTTTTGAATACTTGTTGTATAGCACTTTGGGAATCCTTTTTTGTATATGGAAAATCTTAAGGTTGACACACTTTTAATTGGAGCAACAAGCAGCAGCAGAAAGAGACCCATCTGTTACTTATACACATTACCAACTTGGTAATAGTTCCAAAAATAAGCCCATATAGTGCAATACAGGGATAAATTGTGTCAAATTAAGTTGGAATTGAAGTAAGGTTCAGGTTTACGTTATATACCATTACTTTCACATCTGTAGTTTGTTTTGCTTATTTTTTCTTAAAGCACCATTTTTCCTAAGGTTGCAAAACAAGTTTTTTTCTTTTATGAATTTATAGCCATTTGTTAGTCAAATTCTTTACAGCAAAATAGTTTTGATGGCAGTTTCATTATTTTTTTTTAAAACATTCTTCTTTTGTGTTTAGTACAAGGTCTACAAGATCTCACTACATAGATCAGATTCGTAGCAATCCTCCTGTTGTTAGCCTCCCAAGTGCTGGGATTACAGGCGTGCACCTAGTCTCAATCACCATCTCAGTGCACCCTGGGGGAGGGGGGAGATGACAGGGTACTCAGGGGATTGAACCCTAGCCTCTGTGCTCTGCCTAAGCAGGTGCTTTAGTCTGCTGAGCTATTTGGCTGGCTCTTCATTATTTTTATATTCAACAAATTTGTTAAAATAATTGTGCCTTTTTAGATTTTTTAAAATGGGACTTGAACTCAGGACCTTGCATTTGTCAGGCATACTTGTCTAATTTTGCAAAATAACTTTAAATCTGCAGTGAATGAATTAAAGTGCTGTAGCAGAAAAAGGAGATGGTTGAGAACCTGAGGGGAGAAGAAAATTCTAAGGGAAAGATCTAGAAAGATTGAAGAGAGAAGCAGTCTTATTCTCTCAGAGACCCTCTGACTCCCCTTAAACTAGGGAGTCTTGCCTAATCCAAATTTCCCCAGGAAGAACTACCCCCTGAAGGCAGCATTAGAAAGGTGTGAAGTTTTAGAGGTGAGATCTGAGTATGGGAAGTGTGTATGTATGATATGTTATACCCTTACATACTTAAGTAGCTCCATACAAAAATTTAAGTCACCAGATACTCATTTACTACAATAGGAATGACTCAGTTCCCAGTTACTACAAAGAAGTATGTTTAATGTAGAAAACTAGTCCAAAGATGTAGCCACATTTGTGTCTATTGTTACAGTATTGGTCCAGAATAGTAACAGTAACTACCAAACAGACCACTAAGTAGAACAGACTCTTCTGGATTAGTCAAAGGCTAAGATCCAGGTCAATTGCTAAACAATTTCAAACATCCAGAAATAAAGTAATAATAAGTTATTAGCAAAAAAATATGCAAGCCTTAAATGTAAAAATTGGTTATTTTAATTAGTAGTAATTTAGGTAATATATTTTGACTTAATGGGCTTGATTTGGTAAAACTTGCTTTCCAAGGAGTTTAGGGATGAGATAAAGATGAGTGGTTTCTGGGAAAGCTACTCCCATCTGCAGAAAACACCACAGAAAGAATAGGCCTGAATAGTTTGCAAGTACCAGCCCCTCAGGATAGAGAAAGCAAATTTGCCAGCAGTAGCTCTTACAAGGCTAAAAGTCCAGATTAGGTATTCCATTGTAATTGTTACTATAATTTCATTGGTTCTGGGGAGACCTGGGGAAAAGGAAAAGGTAGAATAAATAATTATTGGTTCATGGGCTCTGTGAACTCATGTACTTTTTTTTTTTTTTTTTTTTTTTTGTGGAACTGGGGATTGAACTCAGGCCCTTGCACTTGGCAGGGAAGCGCTTATTCCACTGAGCCATCTCCCTGGCCCTCATATACTTTCTTAGAGCAGGCAGCCATAAAATGGGCTATCTTTTTCTTTAATTAGTATATTTACCTTGGAATTTCCAGCATGATTATCAGATATGTAAGTAGCCATTTCTAGACATTTTAAATGTTTTCCTTGTTGGAGGTACTCAGTGTTCTGGGTTTCATGGAGAAAGAAAGACTACCTTCTTTCTACTTGAACATATTTTGCCACTGGGCATGGAAACGATATAGTCTTATTCCTATAAAACTGGCTAAATTTTGTTAGTGTAATCTCAGATGAAGGACTAGAACTCTCTTCCACATCACATTCTTTCTTTGGAGTCTTGCTCAGTTCTTCCATTGTTCTGAGAGTAGAGGAAGGCATGGTGATACACTAGCATCATTGGCTTTTAGGACATGAGATGCATCACAGCACACTTAGAATAATTCTAAGAGTTCAGGTATGTTTTCCTACCATATGCAGCAGGACAGGAGAGTGATAAAATACAGAGCAAAGAATGAGGCAGGGGACTCCAGGAGAAATTCACCTCTGCTAGGAAGTTAGCAGTACTGCTGAAACATACTGCACTTTGGAAATAAGCAGTATGCATCATTTACTTCTGAACCAGAGTCTTGTATGATCAGTCGAACTGAAGTAATTTGCTACTTGAATATGTCGTTTTGAAGAGAGTCTAAATGGTGGAGGGAGAGCTTTTTGGTTACTAAGTATTTATAATAGTTCTAGTTTTTCATGTGTAAAAATTTTTCTTTTTGTCTCCTTTTGTGTTTTTTTTTATTTCCTTTTGTGGTTTTCTTACCTTAGTAAATGGCAGTTCCATATTTTGTTTGTAGAGGTCAGACCTTTGTCATCTTTTTCTCAACCTTTCACTCTGTTAGATGAGTCCATTGACCCTTCAAAATGTACTCAGAAGTGGGCAGTCTCACCACCTTACTGACTGCTGCTTTGGCTCAAGTGCATTATCTCCCTCATAGATTGCTAATGGACTCCTTGTTGGAATCCTCTATCACACCAGTCTGTTTTCAATGTAGCATCTCTGCTGGTCCTTTCAGAGGTTGTATGTCAGACATTGACTTTTCTCCTGGTATTCTCTATTTCACTTTGAGGCCTGAGAGCTCTACCACCTTTATACATTATGCTTCAGCCTTTCTTGGACTGCCCTTTGGGAAAGCCCTTGGCCAGGACTTGGCAGGGCATACTGTCTTTCATCTTTAAGATATGTCCTCTGACTTAAGTTAAATTGTATACTCTTACTTACTGCCCTGTTTCCCCCCCCCCCCCTCCATGTGTCACCACCTGGGCTGCAGCTGTACCTTTGTTATCTGTTTCTTTTAGAACACAAGCTCTGAGTTGGCAGTGACTTTGTTTTATACTTGTTATAGGTCTATCAGAAGATATGGAACTTTACAATACTTTTAACAAATGGATGAAGGAATTTACAGCATTCTAGACTAGTCAATGACATTTATCCAGCCCAGTGCAAAATTTTCCAAGTGTTTTAGCGGTGTGTCAGCTAAATATGATATTCATAGCAGATCATGTTTCTGGAATTTTCTCTTGTACCAAGTATGGTACATGAGGCAGGTAAACAGATGGCCTGGGGAATGGGTGATTACGATTTGGCTTTTGTGTTGTGGGAGTTCAGATATTCACCCTAACCCTGGTTGTTGACAAAGAATACACAGGAAAGCCCCAGATAGTTTCTGTGCACTATAGATAATACATTAATTTCTTTTTGGTAGGGATTTGCTGCTGCATAGAACAAAATTTTATGCTGGGGGCAGATATCCATGTTAGTGGAAAAATGAGGCTAGAAGCTTAGGTATCAGGCCTTCTGTGGTGTGGAAATACATCCACATTTACAGTGGAATTGGGGAAAGGTTTCTTCATGCAGTAAAATCTTTTGTATGACTTTTAATGCCCATACCTGATAAGTTGAGCCCCCAATTCTTACCAGACATTATTTTCATATGTTTTATAGGGCCAGAGCTCTTCTGTACAGCTTATTTTTTAGAAAAAGTATAATATAGACATAGATTTGGATTGTTTCTGGTAAGCAGACATTATACTGTAGCCTGTTCCCCAAAGAGGAGGTCATAACCACACTGAGAATGAAATTGGTTGGCCTAAGAAATAGCGGAGATAGATTTAGGTTGCTTTCCTAATACTGTCCCTATATCTTTTGTTCTAGTGGAAGATCTAGAAAAATTGAGTAATTTTTCCTTTTAAGGAAATATAGGAATTTAGTGCTTAAGTGTAAATCTTGTTCTTATTATGGTCACTGTCATCATCATGATCATGTTTATTATTCTTTCTTGACCCAGTTTCTGGTAAATAAGTGAGACTGTCACCCACATGACAGTAATAACAATTTCTGTACCAGGTCTTAAATAAAGTACTTCCACACAAATACTCTCCTTTTTAATCCTTGCATGATTTTATTTATCTCTGTTTTATGACTAATAATGGTAACTAATTTTTGTCAAGTGCTTACCCTGTATGGGGTCCTCTTCCACTGGAATTATTGTACATAGTCCTCATGATGCCACTGGAAATAGTAGTTGTTGCTAACTCAAATTTACAGATGAGAAAACGGGAGCACAGTTAATCAAGTTGCTTAAATTTTAATGAACAGAGATTTCAGATTCATAACACTTGAACTCGGAGTCCATGCTAGCACTGATTATGATTCTAGTAGGACTACAATGATTCTTAACACTGAGAGGACAATTCATTTGAGTTTTTGAATTGTAAGACTGATTATAAAGTAGTCTTAACTTGACATTGAATAGTAGTTTCATGGAAGGTATTATATATTCATCATGTTGAAAATTGAGTATTACCTACTATGTCCATTATAAGTGGACAAATATTTTGAGGTAAAATTTAAACAGTATTACCTGTTTAAGAGTATATATTCATAGTTCTAGTTCTCAGACATTTTCATTGGATCTCTGTTCCAATTAAGTAGGCAATCTTCGTAGACCCCTTTCCTTCAGTTCCTAATAACGGCTGCTTACTTTTCTAACTCTAGATTTATTTATTATGGATGTATCCTGAATAACACAGTCACACAACATGTGATTTTTGTGCTTGGCTTTTTTAAAAAGCATAATATTTTCAAGATTTATCCCTGTCATAGGATGTCTGTTTCTTAGCCATATTCTACTTTATGATATAGATATACCATGTTTTATTTATGCACTCATATAATAATGGGTTTATTAGATTTGGGTTGTTTCTACCTTTTGACTATTGTGAATAGTACTGTTATGAGCATTTGTGCACAAGTATTCTTTGAATACTTGATTTTTCATTTTGGTATATATTACAAGTGGAGTTGCAGCATTGTAGATAATTTTATGTTTATTTCCACAATGAGTGTGCTATTTTACATTGGAAGCATGGAAGTTTAGCAATGGTCTTTTATTTCCTGAGACTATAGTAACTGCCAGGGGATCTGGTTCAAGTCTTCACATATGTTATTTAATTTTTACCAAATCTTTAGGCTGAGTAATGCCACTTACCTTTGTTGTGGCAAATAGAGGTTAAATAGCTTACCCAAGGTAAAGAGAGAATATTGCTGTTTCTTGTAGAGAGTATAACCTTGAAGACTATCCAACCCAGAGTTTCTCTGTGTGTGGACACATTTCACTGGAGTTAGAGCCATTTTGGGTGTTGCAGACACCCAAATAGTACCTAACATTGACCATGTAGTAAGAAAGTTTTTCTCTTTCCTATGTAAGATTGGAGTCTCATTGGTCTCAGTGTGCTTTAGCACTGTCATGGCACTTCCCAGCCCCTCCTACCTACCTCTCTTTCCTCTTTCCTAAAAATAGGCCTTACTCTGCTTTTAGCAGGCATCATCCAGTTAAAATGTAGTTGTACTATATTGTCTTCATGCACTCATTTTTGGTGATTATTTCCTATTTATGGTACGTAACACTGGTTTTTTATTTATGCTGGTAAACACAATTTTTTTTGTGTGAAAATATATTTGATTACAATGTTTCATGTCAGAGACAACAGTTCAAATTGTAAGTTTAGTTTACTTTCAGTTCTACACAGCACACATCTTGAATGTTTGCTGTGTGTTCTCGTGTGCTAATCTTGGGGGTGTATCAAGATGCCATAGCCAAATATTTGTTCCTTAGGACCTTGGAGGAACACTACAAAGAGAGTAGAGATATAAGTTGGGTAGTGAATGTAGGCATAGATGGTTTTCTTTGTACAGTGGCAACATGGAGGAAAACTTAACTTGGATGAGATAAGAAAGGGGGACCTAACAGGGATGTTATCCTGTATAAATGGCAGTTGAATAATTTCTATTCAGATAAATTTGATCTGTTTTTGTTTTGGTTCATTGAATTGAGAGACTGACCTTCATAAGAGTTTAACTTAGGGCTGGTGAGATAGCTAAGCAGACTAAGTACCTACTTGGGTAAGCTCCGAGACCTGGGTTCAATCCCTGGAACCACATGCTGCATCAGCCCCAGCCGTGGGCACACTGAGCCAGCCACTGAAATCTGGGCATGGTGGTGCATGCCTGTATCCCAGTGCTGGGGACTCTGAAAACTGAGGATAACTATGAGTCTGACCTGTGTAGTGAGACCCTGTACAAAATACATAAAGAAAAGGAATAACTTACTTGTTGTTAGATATTTCCAAGTCATAATTTGTTTCTCACCATGTTCATTGTTGGTATATATAAATGCTGATGATTTTTGTGTAAAGGTCTTGTATCCTGCTGTATTGTTTTATGGTCTTGTATCCTGCAGCTGTGTTGAAGTTGATTATTCTCAGAGTGTAATTCTTTGGGTCTTCTCTGTATTGTGTCATCTGCAAATAATGATAATTTGAGTTCTTCATGTATGTATCCCTTTTATTTCTTTCTCTTCCTGAGAGAGAAAGAAATATTAGTCAGACTAATATTTTAAATGTTGTGTTTCATAGAAGAGGTGATAGTGAGCATCCTTACTATATTCATGATTTTAGAGGGATTTTTAGTTTTCTACCTTTTGCATGATACTGGCTAATGGTTTATCATATATAGCTTTTATCATATTCAGATATAGTCCCTTTTTTTCTTTTCTGTTATTTTTGTATTTTAGGAAAGGGTCTACAGGGTGTTCAGAGTCTCACTACTAGATCAGACTTGTAGTGATCCACCTATTTACAACCTCCCAAGAGTTGAGATGACAGGGGTGTTATCAGGCCCAGTCTCAATTGCTGTCTCAGCGCGCCCCGGGGGTGGGGCCAGCACAGGTATAGTCCTTCTGTGTGTGTTTTTGACAGATTTTTTTTTTTTTTTTTTTTTTATCAGAAACAAGTGTTGGATTTTGTTGAAAATCATTTCTGTGCCTATTGATGTAATTGTGAAGTTTTTTTTTTTTTAACTTTGGTTCTGTTTATGTGATGTGTTATACCTGTTGACTGTAATGGTTTGTGTATGGATGTTCTGAGTATGGATTGAAACCTCTACAAACTGAACTAAGTAAACTTTTCTTCCTTTAATTATTGGTATCATTTATTTTGTCCCAGCAATGAGAGAAAAGTAACTACAACATTGACTCATGTATGTTGAACCATCTTTGGTGTTTTTGGGAATGAAACCTATTTGATTGTGATTTATGATCCTTTTTGATAATATGCTACACTCTACATTATATTTGCTAAGAAACTGTTAAGAGTTTTTATATTTGTTCATTACCAAGATTGGCCTTATAATTTTCTTTTTTAGTTGGATCTTTATCTAGTTTTGGGATCAAGGTGATACGGTCTTCTGTAAGTGAATTTGGAGCACTCCATCCCTTTCAGTTATTTGAAGAGCTTGAAGTTGTTGTTAATATAACATCCTTGAAGGTTTTATAGGATTTTGCAGTAAATTCATCAGGTACTGGGCTTCTTTTAATTGGTAGATTTTTTTTTTTGTTGTTGTTGTTGTTATTACCATGTCAATTTCATTAGTTGTTACAGGTTGTTAAGGATATTTATGTTTTCTTGGGTTAGTTTTGGTCATTTTGTATGTGTAGATATTTATCCATTTGTTCAGAATGTGCTAATTTGTTAGAATATAATTTTTTGAAGTGGTTAGTGACTCTTCTGGATTTCCTTAGGGTCTGGTGTGATTTCACCTTTTATTTCCAATTACATCAATGTGTTTTCTATCTTTCTCTCGGTAAGTCTGGCTTGGGCTTTCCTATTTTGTTCTTTCAAAGAATCACTTCTTCTATTTTTTTGTACTCTTACTGTCAATTTCATTAATTTCCATTCTGATATTATTTTCCTTCATTAAGGCTGGTTTGTTTTTCAAGTATGTTAAGATTTCTCTTGTCTATTTGAGTTTGTTCTGTTTTCCTAAGGTGAATGTTGATTGCCATGAATTTTACTTTTAGAACTTTTATATCGTCTTAGAGGTATTGGTGAGTTGTACCATCATTACCATTAATTTATAGAAGTTTGAAAAATTGTTGCTGTGAACCATTGTTATTTAGGGGTATATTGTTAATTTTCCAGGAGTTGTTGCTTTTCTTAAATTTCTTTGGTCATCCATTTCTATTTTCATTGCACAGTGGTCTGATGCCTGATAATACATGTGGGGATAATTTCTGTCCTTTTATGTTTATTCAAGCAGGTGTTGTGGATTGCTATGTAGTCAGTTTTGGAAGAAGTATCTGGTGATGCTGAAAAGAATGCAATACTCTATGTTGTACAGGACTTTAATGTATATATCCATTACGTCCATATATTCAAGAATGTGGTTCAGCTCTGAAATTTATTTATTTATTGTTTAGTTCATCTATCTCTGGGAAAATAGAGAGTTGAGGCCTCAACTCTTCAATTCAAGACACAGACTGGATTATAAAAACAAAACCCAGAATCCCACAGTCTGTTGTATTCAAGAAACTTATCCAAAAAGATAATTATAGACTACAAATAAAGAATGGAGGACAATATTTCATTTGACAGAACCCCCCAAACAAGCAGGGGTAGCAGTTTTAATTCAGACTTGGTAAACTTTAAGTTAAAGCTGCTTAGAAGAGACAAAGAAGGATAATATATAATAGTTAAGGGAACAGTCCAACAAAAAAGATAGCTTTAATCAATGTATGTACACTGAATACTGGAAGACCTATCTTCATAAATCAAAAACTGCTGAAATTAAAACATCAAATAAACACCAACACAGTCATAGTAAGGGATGTTAACACCCTACCTTTGCAAAGAGAATTTAATTATCTCCACAATTCTAGTCCCCAACCAAATTTTATAAGAACTGAATCAAATTTCTCCATAAAGTTAACATTGAACATTGAATTCAGTTTTTGTCTCATTTAGTTTGTGACCAGAATATGGAAAGAATTAAGTTCATGAACCAAGGTACCATTCTATATGAGATTTTTAGTAGGATGTTGCCTCCCCATGAGTGATATTCAGCCTTCTATGTTTAGTGCTAGTGTTTATTCCTTTTGTTATTTACTTTAAGTGATTTTAACTTTGTCCATATAGCAGTCAGTGTCTAAGATTCCATCTTACAGCATTTCTATGATACCTATTGCAGTTACATCTCCTCACTTTGTCTGTTGTTTGAGCACACTGTGACAGTTTAGAATGAGAAGTGGCCAGATAAGAAGTTTAAGACACTAATGGTTTGGTTTGAAGATGGGCGTAGTGGTAAATAGGAAGAAAAGGTTAATGTAGCGTTTGATTTTATAGTACTTTTACTTGAGTTTGAGGGGTTACTATTGAGAGTTTTCAGGGGATAATTTTGTCCAGGCAAGTATGAAACATGGGATAAATGAACTTTGTGTTTGAGGAAAGCTGTGTGGTTGTCAGAACTTGCTGAAATGGAGGATAATAAGTTAGGTAAGCTGTGGAAGAGCCAGTGGGATAGGATGGGAAGGGCCTATGATTAATAATGGAGAAGATAGGAGTGACTGTGAGGGAGCTGACTATGGGTAATTTAAAAACTTGGGAAGAGGAGTTTATGTATTTGCAAAAGAATAAAGCAGTATCTTCATTATTATCTCAGGGGTTTGAGGTAAGGAAACTAGGTAGGGAGCTGAAATCAGAACTAATGAAAGAAAACATACACACAAGTAACAATTTAGTAAACATAGGAAGCCATAAAAACACATAGCATAACTCACATTACTAAATAGATCAAGAAATTTATAAAAACTTAAACCTATAAGATGCCATATGGGAACACAGATTAAATATTCCAGTGAGACATTGCATGTGTGATCCCCAAGCAGCTTCTTTGCTAGAGTTTTGACTGTTCACACTCCAGCAACTCTGATCCTTCCACTCATTCAGACTCAGGATTTCTTTCCTTCAGGTTGAAGGGATTCTTTTGAAATCTGATCTAGTTTGAGTTATTGGGTTAGGAGCTCATAGTATTTCTCTCTGTAAGTGTGAGGATGAATTTGGCAGGCAAATTTACTAGCACGAAATTACCCACTTAAGTGAGGATTATTCCTATGCAGTCAGATCAGCTACAGTAATGGCTGGCTAATTGGTGAACCATCCTATCTAATCAGAACTACTTGAAATACAACATATGATGAGACTTTGCTTTGGGTTCCCTTTAGCCTAGAGAAGAAATTCACAGTTCTAGTATAAGCACCATAACAACCCAAATCTGGATCTACAGTTAATACACACAAAATGCAATCGGTGTGTCTTTTGTAGTGGTGAAAAACAGCATTTAAAGGTAATTTCAGTGTTTTATGGAAAGGTAAAAGTGAAACTGACTAAAGCATAGTTATCGAAAGCCCAGGTATTTGGAAGGCAGGCAATGCCAGAGTGGGGAACAGAAGAGGAAAAAGAAACATACCAAAAAGAAAAGAAAGTGGCTTTTTTGTTTTGTTTCCTTTTTTGGTAAGTCTGCTATGTGTTATGGGAGGGAGGAAGTAGGGGGCAGGCAAAGAATCCTAAAGATGGTAATGTTATATATTTAGAAGGGGAAAGGGCCTGCCAGATAGCTCAGAGGATTAAAGCTCCTTCTTAGGCAGGCACAGGGACCAGGTTCAATCCCCTCATGCATTGTGCTAAACCTTCTGCCAGGGGCTTGTTGAGACAGGGATTGAGACTGGGTGTGGCTGTGCAAGCCTGTAATCCCAGCACTTGGGAGGATCAAAAGCAGGAAGGGTCTTTTATAAGTCTGATCTGTGTAGTGAAATCCTGTAGACCCTGTACTAAATACATTAAAAAAAAGAGAAGAGGATAACTTGTAAAACTAGATATGACATTGGAAAGGAGAAATAGGGATGGGAAAAGATTTGATGACTGACACAGTATTAGAGAAAATGTTAAGGGAACAAATAAAGAAGAGAAAAGAAAGAAAAACCGAGAATGAAGAAGACAGAAGAAGAAAGTAATCAGGTGAAGAGGGCTCAGGATGTAGCTCAGTGGTAGAGTTCAAGCCTCAGTACCTATACAAACTAAGAAGGTGAAGAGATGTGGATTAAAGTAGAAGGGACATAGAGCATGAAAGGAGAATCCCCTCTTTTCCATAAACTATATTGGAAGAAAAAAGGTAAGAGCAAGAGAAGCACACATATACATGTGTGCACATACATATGTTTCTTTCATAAAGGAAAAGAGGAAAAAATAATGCAAAACAAGAAAGGAGAAAACTATAGGAGGAAGAAAATAGCAAAGAATAAAAAGGTTAAAATATTAAAAATGAATGATACAATCAAATAAAGAATCATGAGATGGTTTTCTATTATTATAGATATGTAGCTCTTTTCATCAGCCTAGGGATAAGGAGCAGAGCTCAAGCTAGGACAGCCAGCAAGCAGTTCAGCCCTGAAATCATGCTGGAAGTCTTAGCATGGCAGTCCACTCCCATTCTGGTGCTGGGTGCAGAAACCAGTGTTTGATTTCAGGGCTGAACCTCGCTTCTGACTGCAGGAGCAGGGTCTGCAATCATCAATGCTTGCCCTTTAGTGGAACTCCAGTCTACTCTTGCACTGCTTGCTGGCTGTCTCTTGTGGTTGTTTTTCCCTTTTCTGTTCTGGGCATTTGGGTATGTGACATGTGGTTTGGGCCTCTAGGCTGATCTGGGATCTGGGTTCAGACACTCAGCTTTTTCTACAGTGGTGTTCCCTCTAGCTCTTGCTCTGTGAGTTAGCTGTGGATGTTGTACTGAGGTCACTCATTGTTGATTGTGGAAGGCTGCTGATGATTTTTTTTTTTTTTTTTTTTTGGTCGATGCAATTCTCCAGTTTTCCATGAACAAAAAACTTAGTTTCACTTTGCCTCTCAGCTGTCAGCTAGCCAGCCATTGTAAGCAGCACTGTTCTTTAGAGGTGTGATGTTTTTCTTTCTTCATATTTTTTTTTTCTAAATCACTACTCCTGTTTTCTTCTCTGCCAGTTCCCTCCTGGTTTTCAGGTACCCTCCACTCACTTTGATTTCTCTTCAAGCTATTGTTTTTCAGACTCTAGACATTTTGTTCTGGAGAAGCTGAGATTCTGGCACTCATTGCTCTGTCATTTTGGGAAAACTTCCACATTTTCTATTTTCTCCTGCTCTGATGCTTTGATTGAAGAATACAGAAAACAGCAAAAATAACAATATAAAGATTGAGTAGATCTTGTTTGAATTTTTTTGTCGTTAAAGAAAATGTGTCTTTTTACATATAGCCAGAATTTAGGTGGCTGGGGAGATGGCTTAGTGGAATAAGCACTTCCCTGGCATGCACAAGGGCCTGAGTTCACATCCCTGGTTCTGCCCCCCACCAAAAAACAATCCTACAGAATTTAGGATTTCAAAGTAGAGCATATCCACGTAATAGGAGGGAACAAAAATGTACTGTGCCTCTAAACATTGTTTTAATAAGTAGACTTGGTCTGTGATGTAGATTTTCTTCTCATTCAGATAACATGCTAATCTAGGCCTATATCATGCAATTATAGCACTTCTATGGCAGTTAAATTTCTAAAAGTAATTCATAGTTGGGCATGGTAGCACACACCTGTAATCTCAGCTCTCAGGAGGCTGAGGTGGAAGAATTGCTGCAAAATTCAGGTCAGCTAAGGTTCCACAGTGAGTTCAAGTTTGGATTGAACTACTTAGGGACACCTGGCCATCCCCCCCATCATGTTTGGAATTGCACCCTAGAATGGCAATGAATTTTCCTTTAAAATTTTTGTTTTTAAGACAGGGTTTTCCTTCACAGCCCAGACTGACCGAGATTCACTATGGGGTTCAGGCTTTTAGTGTTGCATTTTTATTCAGTTGAATGATGATAACGGAAATACATAAAGAGTGAATTTTAAGTAAAATCTTACTTTATCCCCTCTTTCCCTTTTCCTCCACCATCTTTTTCTGTCACAACTTTTGGTTTAAATCAGTGTTCAGCATTTACGTTAATAAGACTATATAAGATAATTATAATTTTGTCATAAACTTGGAATGTATTTCCTTAAGGTATACATTTTTGTTGTCCTGGAGTTGATAATTGCCTCATTGCTTTCCTTTTGTAAAATTACACACCACCAGTTTATCCTCAAGCTTTTGTAGGAATTGTATTTCTTCTTAATATGGTGAGACCAATCAGTTGATCGAAGTGTAATGCACCTTTTTCGTATTTATAGATGACCATCATTGTTTCTATGTTTAGAGAATTGCTCACATTAAAGCTTTGCAGTTCAGGATTCAGGATGCAGTTTTACATCCTGTATTTCAGTGAGGATAAATTCAGCTGAGAAAAATTCTTCTGGCCATACCGGAGATTGATTTGTAAATGAGTGCCTTGCTTGTTGCTTATATCTAATTTCTTCTGACTTTCTACAGCAGTGGTGATTTCCTTGTCAGTTGGAATGCTCCCGAGTCCCCTCCCCCACACCTTCTGCCTCCCTCTCTGTTCTGTCCTTTATTGCACTCACAGCCTGCTGCATATGTATGGAAAAATGTCCTGTAATTCTCAGAAATAGTTTGACTTTCTGAAAGTCATATTCTCTGTGTGTATTCCCTTATTTAGGTGGAACATATTGTCCAACTTTTTCTAAAGGATGCAAGAAAATGAGTATGGGGTGACACATGCCTGTAATCCCAGAACTTTTGAGGAGCTAAGGCAGGAGGATTGCAAGTTTGAGCGTAGTCAGGGAAAATTTAGTGAAACCCTGTCTCAAAAAAGAAAATATAGCGTAGTGAAAAAAGCCCCTAGGTGCAACCTTCTGTACTGGAAGGGTGAAGGAGTGTAGGGTGAGGGGTTAAGTGACCTTGTGTGTCAGAAAAATTCCTTTTCTAGCCACACATTTGATTGGTGGCTTGGTGGAGTATAGAATTACAGATTGGATATTTGCTTGAAACACTGTTGTTCCCTACTGTCCCTAATTTTCTTCCAGTATTTCTGTTAAAAATCTAGAGCCTCATCCTTACCCCTATCTCTCTATTTCCTGGCCCTTTTTGGCAGACTTTAGATGCTTTTTTTTTTGTCTTTTTGAGACAGGGTCTCACTATGCAGTTCAGGCTGGCCTTAAGTTCACTTTGTAGCTCAGGCTGGTCTCGAACTCACGACAATCCTCCTGCCTCAGCCTCCCGAGTGCTGGGATTACAGGCATGCGCCACCACGCCCGGCCCCTTTAGATGCTTTTTATTTCTCTGATTTCTAAAATTTTGATGACATTTAAACATGGTATTTTCCTAGGCTCATCCAGTCTTAAACTCAATTGTGGATCCCCCCCCACCAATTGAGGGGTGAATAATTAATAATTTCTTTGATAATTTCCCTATCTGTATTTGCTTTGGTCTTTCTCTGGAAGTTATATTAGTTGAGTATTATAAATACTGGATGTCTTAGTTACTCTTCTCTCAACGCTGGGACAAATACCCGATCACCAAAATGAAGGAAGGAAAAGTTTATTTAGCTCACAGTTACTGGAGTTTCAGTCCATATTCAGCTGGCTCCAAGGAAGAGCGGCAGCCGCTATTGGCCGAGGCAAAGAAATAGAGCACCAGGGAGGAGTAGCCTTGGCTCAGGCAGCCAGCTTCTCCAACCTCCTTACATTGAAATGCAAATCACCTGCCCCAGGGCAGGTGCAGCATCCACACCCACAGTAATCAATCACAAACTCCAGAAGTTGCCCCAAGACTGCGTGAGGCTTTGGGGGGGACAACTGTACACAAACCGTAACACTGGATTAATCTTTTAATCTCGCATCATTTAATTCCTTTTCATGTGTTTATTTTTTCTGTTCTATTTCCGGGCAAAAATTACTGATTTTTTTTTTTTTTTTAAACTTTTTGGTGAGCTTTAAAATTTCTGTTTTCATCGTTTCTCCTTTCCCTTTCCACAGACTTGTTTTGTTCACGCAAATTTCCTTTTTATTACAATATTTTTCTTGGTTCATGGATACAATAGTTTAGCTTAATGAAGATAGTGTTAGGTTTTTTTTTTTTTAAAGGTTTCCTCTGTTGTTTTTGTTTACCTGTGCTCCTGCAGGCTTTATTGCAGTGTCTGCTGGTCCATGGCTTTCTTTTCATGTGTAACAGCAAGGTTCTCAGAGCTCATAGAAAATGCAAAGAGACCTGATGCTGGCAAGGGAACTGGAACATTTTGTTTGAGGGACCTCATGATTGCTGTCAGCGGCTCCCTCCTATATCTGCTCATTTACTCTTACAGTGACAATAGGTGTATCTAGAGATCTTTACGCTAAATGGGAGATGCTTGTTATATGGATATGTTTTAATTTAACCCAATTTCCATCTTTTACCCACAGATGGTAATCATCTTCTCTTCTCTGATGGACTGGGGAGAGGCTTGGGAAGGGGAGCTCTGAATTACTCCTTCTACTTTTTATTCAGTTCCCTACCACCCTCTGATTCCTGAGTCTTTGGGTTCTGTGCTTTAATTAGCTTGCTTATCTTCTCACCTAGAGTAAATTAAAACTTTAATTATCACTTGTCTGCTTTTTTTGCTTCTAAAATTTTTGACCTTTTATATACTATCACCTCACCCCATGTTTCTTTGTCCTTGTGGATTTATACTTTAAAACATTTACTTTTTATAACCATCATTTTAATGGGATTCTATAAAAGTGTAGAGCTAAGCATGTGCATTTAATTTGTCTGATTACTGGAAGCAGTTTTCTTCCCTGTCACCTACATGTGAGGTTTTGCTGTGTGCTGCCTGGTAATACACTAGAGTTTTCAGTGGCTCAATTTGTAAACTGAGAATAAGCCTCTGAATAAAGGGGTAAAAGTCACAGTTGGAGTCTCTGCTTACTGCTTAGCAGGGGCCTGGCCTAAGGAGCTGTGTGAGGCTTTGGTATTTGTTTAGATGAGCTAGGCAAAGCCTCATGGAACCAAGGAAGTGCTGTGCGATGGAGAATGACCTCCCAGCTATGTGGGACCAGCAACTGGGAGAGATGGTGGAAAAGGGGAGGCTGTAGACATCATTCCATCCAGAAGAGGCACTGGGGTCTAGGAATGAGTACCCACAAGAGAGAACTGGAAGGATAGTCCTAAAGACCAGGATGATGTGGGAGGAGAGTTTGTGGGTTAATTATGGGGAGAGCAGATATTTTAATATAGTTAAGGATTCTCTTAATGTTTTCAATGTTAAGATAGAGTGTTGACTCATTCTATAATGTCTTTAATGCATATTTGTAGGTAGAAATAGTTCTGGTGATTGCCCTTTGCTTTTAGGAGAGAAAATTAAAATATTTGAGGGTTATGTTTACTCAAAAAAAGTTTTGGCTCAGGGCCAGCTCGATAGCTTAGTGGACTAAAGCGCCTGCTTATGCGTAGTACCATGGCTGGGTTTCCATCCCTGGTGTGCTGTGGTGGTACACGCCTGTAATTCCAGCATTTGGGAAAAAAAAGTTTTGGCTCTAATCTGGCTCTGTACAGATCTGTGTGCTCATTGAAGCTGCTGGTTTGCCAAATGCTGACAGCAGCAGAGTCTTCAACACCTGTACCCAGAATACTTGAAGAATCCAGCAAGTGAAACAATAAATGAGGGAGGGGCTGCTGCGATTGAAGTCCCAGGCTTCTTGATCTCCTTCCAGTTATGGAGCCGTTGTGTCTTCAAAGTTGTATTAAGAACCATGACAGACTTTCCCAATTTTTAGTCCTCAGCAAAAGTTGAAGTGCTAAGACAGAAAATTTTACTAATATCTATATTTAAATGTTACTTTTAGTAATGAAAGATGAAATGAAAGAACCATCTGATTAATACTTATTAACTCAGAAAATTAAGTTACCCAAAGTAGCGTAATCCTTGAGCTCTTTAGTATTCAGTTGTAATGTCATGTTTAAGGTTTAGCTAAGGGGGCTGGGAAGATGGCTCAGTGGAATAAGTGCTTCCCTGGCAAGTGCAAGGGTCTGAGTTCAATCCATGGTCCCGCAAAAAAAAAAAAAAAAAAAAAAAAAAAAAAAAAGGTTTAGCTAAGGGAACAGACAGCTTCATGATACCTGTATGTGTGGCCCATTGCCAAGACCAGTGTGGGCTAACAAGAACAACAGCAAACAAAAATCAATTTTGAAGCCTTATGTGACAGGAATAAGAAGAGTCCAATTTATTTGGCTGATATTTAGTGTTGATGTTACTGTTTACATAGTTATGAACATGGGCTTTGAACAGCATGCTCATTCAATGTGAACCATCTACCCACTTTTTATCAGTTTTCAGAAGTTATCTTTTATGGCTTCATTACTGTTAGAACACCAGTGTATTGGTTAGTGAGCAGGATAGCTCAGAAACAAATCTTACATATAGTCCACCATCTTGTATCTGTGTGTGTTGTTGGTTCCCTGGTGTTGGCTTTATTCTTAGGCCCCTTTAGGTTAAAAATACTAGATGGATGGTCTTGCCAGTTGGCTCAAGGCCAGGCTTTTGAATAGTCTTGTCTGGCCTGGGAATTGAGCTCAGGACAGAGAAGTGCAATGGGCTTGTCTGGATGGTTGAGCTGGATTGTGGGGATGCCCTGCTTGTTGCTAAATCTTAGTTCTGTCATAAATAAAATATGTGTCATTCAATGCCAGCCTTTCAGTGATATCTCTTGGTTAGATGTTTGTTACAGTAACCAAGGAAAGATAATTTTAAATAAAATTTCCCATTTGTATTTTAAGTCTGTTTTACCATCTGCTAGGAAGAAACTTTGCTGCTGAAAGTGCTTGTACTTTAACTAATTAATTGAGCACCAGGTTCCTGGAGAAACATTTACTAAATGTCAACGATTTGGGTACATTTAGAATTCGTTTTTGGTCTTCTGTGTCCAGTGACAGTTTTCCTAAGTTATATCCAAAATTTCCTTGGGAATCAGTGTGCTACTTTTTATGCTAAATTGTTTTGCAAGTATTCATTTGGTGCCATAATTATCCTCCCCTCTCCTACTAGTACCTAGGAAACTATTTTATCCCCTTTTACTCTACCCTTTTCATACTAAAAAGTAAACAAATGCCAAACTTTGCTTTGGTTTGCTATTAAATATTGGTGAGGAATTTGGTAAAGTGGGGAATATTACAGAACTTTTATTACAAATCATTTTTAGGTCATACTTTACAGTCAGTCAAGATGTGTGACCCTTAAGACTTAAGCAGCATAATGCCAGTTAATTCGTAGAGTGAAGTACCTGCATTTTTGTGGTCTTAAGACCCTCAAGTTTAAATATTTCTGTGTAAACTGCTTCTTTCTTTGCATGTGTTTTTATCCTGAAGAGTAGACATCTACATTAAATTACTTGATAGAAGGGGAATAAGAAGAAAGGGACAAATATTTGGTATTCTT
>PVKA01002365.1:72982-126399 GCA_004027165.1 Ctenomys sociabilis
GAACACCTTTTTTTTTTTTTTTTTTTGCTGCGGTACTTGGTAAAACCTCATAGGTGTGTTTTTGGTAAAATTCCTGTGGGTATTTTTTTTTTTTATAAAGTGTTATTAGCCAGAGCTTGAAGTATTCTTCCTTGGTCCTCTTTGAACAGGTAAAGCTGGACAGATTAAGCAGAGATGTTCAACATAGAACTGTCTACCACAGGCAGGAAATATTTACCTCCATTGAAGTTATGTCCAGAGGGCTGGACCCACTCATGCAGGAGTCTTTGTAACTGCTGTGCTTCCACTATGAGTCATCACCTATTCTCTGAGCATAAAAAAGATTGGATAGAGATTGGGAGATTTCAAAAGCTCAGGAGTAGTGCCAATTGGATGCTGGTGAATTTCTCAGTATGAGTTTGTGTTTTTCTTTTAGTATTTTGGATGATTTTAGACCTTAGCATTGTTATTTATGACTGATTTTTCATAGGAAGTTATGTAAATATATTTCTCTTGAGTACCTGTTTCTAAAACCTAAGTGACTTTTATGAATTTATGAATTTATGATTTTGTAAGATGAGAAAGCCATGAAAACAGACCTACTTTTTAAGGTCTTTTATATTTGTCACTTAAAGGGGATTGCTGTGGTGTTGAATAAGAACCATTTCCAAGTTATATTGTACAATATTTTCGTAAAACAATAATATAATGTGTAACGACAAACAGATTTGCTTTATTTTCAGACACATGATGGACTCCACGTTTCTTGGGAATAGCAAAACAGTTCTGTTTTTTCTTTTTTCTTTTTCTGACTTTAAACTACTAATTATAGGAAACATCTTAAAATTGATATGGTAATGTGAGAAAAGGTTAATCTCTATTTCTTAGAGATAAAAAAAATCTTATTTCCAAAAAGTTTTATTTTATTTATTTATTTTTTTATGTCTTTAGTCCAGGACCTACAGGGTCTCACTGTACAGCTCGGACTCATAGTGATCCTCCTGTTTTTCAGCCTCCCAAGCTCTGGGATTACAGGTGTCTGCCATCACACCCAGTCTCAGTTGCTGTCTCCCTAGAGCATCCCTGGGGTGGGGTCAGCATGTCATGTCAAACCGAGGATTGAACCCTGGTCCCTGTCCTAAGCAGGCACTTTAGTCTGCTGAGCTATCTGGCCTGCTCAGTCCAAATAAATTTTAAATGACATAGTATAGTATTATAGATGTTCTTCTGCAACTTTCTTTTGTGGTTTAATCGACCTTAGACATTTTCAGTATCATTTTGTTTTCCATATTTAGATAATGCTACACAATGTTCCTTTGTGTGCGTCTATCATTTAATCAAGCAAGTTTCTGGATGTGGGATGATTCATTTGTTTTTTCTATATAAACATTATGAGTGATGGTTCAGAGCCTCCCAACTAGCTTTAAACATTGTGAAAAAGTAATTCTTTAAGATAAATTCGTAGAAATAAAATCGAAGGGTCAAAGATTCTCCAGGGGCTGGGAAGAGGGCTCAGTAGAATAAAACCCTTGGCAAGCACAAGGGTTTGAGTTCAATCTTTGGTTCCACAAAAAACAAGAAACAACAACAAAAAAAAGATTCTTCTGTACAAATTCAATTTTGGTTAGTCTTACACCTTTTGAAAAATATTATTTTCCTTATATCATTAAAAATTAGGACTATAATAAACTGCAACTTTGGGGGAAATTTTTTTGTGACTCAGTTTTTGGTGGAAATGGGATTTATTTTGGTCACTTAATATTTTCATTTAGCCTTTGATCTGCCATTGAACAGTTTGAAGGGTTTAAACATTTTTAAATTTTATACTAGATGAGTAAAATATTACAAACAGTCCATTGAACGTGGATATTATTTTTTATTTTATAATCTGTACTATATACTAGACATTTGAGAAAATGTCCTTATTAGTGCCTGCACAGGTTCAATCCCCTGTGGTGCTAGGGATTGAACCTAGGGCCTTTTATTTGCATGGCAAGATCTCTACCATATAACCACGCTTGCAGCCCCAAGTCTATTCTTTGCCTTTGAATATTTTGGATTTTGTAGTCAATCTGTACTAAATTAAAGTACAAATGGTAGACAGTGACCATTGGCCATGCTTACTAGTCATTGTTAGGTGCAAAGTGCCCAACACAGTATGAAACAGTTTGGCCCTTAGGCAACTGGAGAGTTTTTAAGACTCTTGCATGGTACAAGATACCCTATTTTATAGGATGCAAGATAGAATAGGGTACAGTGAAACACTGTAATCATTTGTAACTGAATTTAAAAGTATAGTGAATTTTAATAATCATGAAGTGGTTCCTCAGTGTAATTAGTGTTAATCCTACAGATAACTGTTTAATGCAGAGGAATTTTTAAGTAGTTTTTTTCTTTGAAAATTAGAGTAGCAGTTAATATTTAAAATTTTCATGGACTGGTGAAATATCTCAGCAGACTAAGCACCTGCTTTGGCAAGTGCCAGGTCTAGAGTTCTGTCCTTGGTCCTGCACACCTTGCCAGCCCTGGGGCACACTGAGCTAGCAACTGAGTCTGGACATAGTGGCACATGCCTGTAATCTCAATGGTGGAGGCTGAAAAGAGGAGGATCACTATGATCTGAGCTGTGTAGTGAGACCCTGTACTACATACATAAGTGGAAAAAAATTTCTCTTTCACTCTAACATCTGTAATCTGAGCAACTACTTCAAAGACAGCAATGTGCAATGCAAAAACCACAGTTGAATACCTCTCATCTTGTTCTTCTAAATGTATAACTTTTCTAATATCTTAGCAATTATTATACTCTTTAAAATAAACTAAAAAATAAAAAAGACAAAAACATTAAGGTGTATTGAAAGCAAGTGTTAGTGTTTAATTATTTGACCAATTTTGCGTATCTTTATCTGTTAATCTGAGCAAGATTTGATGATAAAAAAGTTTGATGATAAAAACATGTAATATAATAAGCATTAATTTTTTATCGTTTTGAAATTCTGTACCATATGTATTGTTGTATATACTCTGTTTCTGTCTTTGTTTTTGTTATTAGTCTTTAAAATAAAAATTGAAGTTAGACCTAATATTATAATTTCTTGTGTGTAAAAATTACATGTTTAAGTTTTATCAATTTTCAATTGGTTGAAGATGCCCAGTTTTATTATCCTTCTTTGAAACCACATTGAACTTAAAAATGAAGAGGAAGGTTGGGGAGATAGCACAGCAGTCTAAGTGCCTACCTGGCAAAATGCAAAGCCCTGGGTTTGATCCTCGGTACCAGATACTTTGCTGGCCCTATGCCAAGCCAGCCACTGAATCCAGGTGTAGAGACACACGCTTATAATTCCAGCTCTGGGGAGGCTGAAACAGGAGAATCACTATGAGTCCGAGCTGCATAGTGAGACCCTGTGCCAAATAAGTAAAGAAAAAATAAAAAAAAAAAATGAAGAGGAAAATGCCTTAAATTTTTTTTCTTCCTTGACAGAAAAAATGATAGGCATTTATTTTGAAATATTCAGATAAAATAAAATAATATCTAGGCACAGAAGCTTCCCAGTTGTCCTTCCGTGTATAGATTATAATTGGTGGTTAACAAGGTGTTTAAAGCTCCAGAACTAAATGTTTATTAACAATGTTGGCTTCTGTGTGATCATATTATTACGACATGAAAATGGGCAAACTCTGGCCTTTTGAGAGAAGACGGCCATAAAACTAAGCCTTGAACCAGGGAAAGGCGATAACATGTTGTTTTGTGTATTGAAGATCTACCCAGCACAGTGAGCTGTCTGGGTCTTCCTATAGCTGAGATCCAGGGTCTAGAGCTTCTAAGTTGAAGAGGAAAGATAAGCTATTTGTTCTCCAACTACTCTCCAGTTAGTTGTATAATTTATCCTTTTCCTTTTTTATTTTACCACCTCTACTTAGTGGTTTGATTTTATACTCCTTTTTATTTAATGGTATATTTAGGAAACAAGAACAAAATCTTTTTTTATGAAGAAAATATTTTTTGAATCCTCTCTCTCTGAGACTCCTTCCAAAGGCTCTAGAATCTAGTTTATTACAGGGCTTGCCTCCTTGGAACTAGAACCATACAACTAACTGTTCTGCTATTTCCAGCCTGGCTTTAATGCTCAAGCTTTACAGATTTGTAGGGCGTCAGCAGTGGGTTTGAAGTGGACCTTAACAGTGTAATACGAAATTTTTCAAAGACTGTGAAAATTAGTACTTGTACATTCAAATGACTAAATGCAGTAAACTTACAGCCATGGTTAATTTCTTTGAAATATATATTGGCTGAATGCTTTTCATATAAAACTAAAATAATGAAAAAGCCCTATACGTGCTTAGAACTGATTTGACTTTTTGAAAGATTTTAGCCTTGATGATAGCTAGCTAAATGGTCTTTAGCTGAATTGACTGACAGTAAAGGGATTCTTAGGGACTATGGCTTGAATCATTATATTTTATAGGTATTACAGAGGTATTGATATCTCTGAGTATTTTTCTGGGTTAGGGAAGGGATACTTTCAGGTGCAGAAGTACTTGTTATTTATGTACTTCCTTCATAACTGAGGAGAGTTATTTCTGGCGTAAGCACATAGAGACTTTGAATCAGAGTATTTTGCTCAACTTATAGACATCTTCATAAGTTTAGTTTATTTAACTCTTTTAACTTAAAATTTAGAATCAGCAATTTAGACCTTCATTACATCAGCTGAAGTTGGTGTTCCTTCTCCTCCTGTTGCTCTTCCTCCTCTTCCTCTTTTTTTCTTTTCGTTTTTGGTGATACTAGCGATTAAATCTCCAGGCCTCCCATGCCAGGCAGGCAATCTACCACTGAATTACATCCTCAGTCCAGTTCAGCATTTTCTTAAGAATTAAGTTTTCAAGACTATGCCTCTTTTCCAGCCAGAAGAATGTAAATTCTCTTTGTCTGATCCCAAATTTTAACGAGAACTGACCCCAAGGAAACATGTTCAGACAGACTCCAGAAGTTTATATGGCAAATTAAATTGTGATTTAATTATAATTGACTTTCTGACTGTATGCCTATGTTGCTTTAGACCTTTCAAATATACTCATTTGTTATTACAAATGCAAGACTTAAAATAAAGACCTCTTCATTTTTTGGTGTAGTTTTTAATACTGAATGTTTTTTTCTCCTTTAATTGGGGGGACAAAGGCAGGGAAGTTTACCAAACAAGCAGGTTTTAAAACCCAAACCTTCCTTTTGCCTTGTGCAGAAGACTGCTGAGAGGAGAAATAATGCCTGGAAACTTTGCTTAAGGAATGTACTTTATGCATCATTTACACTTAATTCAGTCAGTATGACTGGTGGAGTTACCAAGAATATGGTATGAGGTGGTACTTTATAATCTTTCAGTGCTTAAGGACAGGGTAGAGAATTAGAACTTAAGTATTCTAGCTTAACTCTGCTAATTTAAATCATAACAAATTGGAATTATAGCATTTAAGTATGCCTCTGTTGAAATGTGTTGAGAATGGATAAAAGTCCACATAAAAGTGATTTTAAATACTTTGATTTATCTTTAAAACAATCTTGATGTTCAGGGTCCTAAGAATGAATTTTTTTTCCATTGTGGGCGTGATAATAGATTCCAGTAGTAGGCTTAGGCCTCTGAATTGGTCCTTTGGAGGTCCACATTTTCTTTCTAGGAAGGTATTGATTTAGGCAGGGACCCCCTCCCATAGGTTGGGGTGGTCTCTGCTGGAAGCTTGCTTCTTTCTCCTTCCACCTACATATTTTGTGGTAGAAAGGGTAGAGTGTTCTACTAGGTGTTTTCTCTGACTGGCCAGCATAGTTTACCTTGTCCTGTATTTTTTTCATCATATGATTCAGTACTTCTCATTTGCTTTTGAGCTTTGAGCACAACCTTATCCTGAGAGGAGATTTCTTCATCTGTGAAATCGTTCTGATATTATTTTTTGCTCCGTAAATTTTGATGAGGATTAAGTGAGATGATATTTATAAAGAATATAGTGTTTTAACTCATGTAAAACCATATTTTCTGTGCAAAAATATGAATATTTGCTCAAAATGTAATGTTTTTGGTGAGTTGAGAATTGTCACATTCTTTTCATTTATGAACGAAAGGTAGCTAACAAGTACCCCTTTTTACTTTTCCTGGTCCTCCTGTTCCTCCTATTCTTTTTTTCCCTCCTATTCTGTTTGGCTAAGAGTTAGACATAATTGCTATAGTGAGCTACAGTGAACTTGAAACAAGTATTTCTTTGCTGTTTTTTTGTATTTTTGAGGAAGGAGCTACAGGGTGTTCAGGGTCTCACTACTAGATTGGACTTGTAGTGATCTGCCTGTTTACAGCCTCCAAACACATAGTATTACAGGTGTACACCACCATGCCCAGTCTCAATTGCCATTTTAGCCTGCCTCCGGGTGCGGGGCTGGCACAGCAGGCCCCCAGGATTGAATCCTAGGCCCCTGCACTTGCTTGCAGGTGCTTTAATCCACTGAGCTATTAAGCCAGCCCTTTTGAGTGATTATTGACTTGAATTTGGGGATTTTGTGTGAAATTCAGAAAACTAACTTTCTTTGTACTCATAACCTGAAACAATTTAGGAAGCTTTGGAGCCTTATTCCTGCCTCCCAGCCACCAGAGTTCATGCTCTAGGGCATGGTGTTTATTAGCCTCTCAAGACCCAAGAGAGCTCCTACGTCAGTTTTCAAAACTGCTACCAACATACCTCCCAGACCTAGAGAAATCATTCCTAAAATTTATTTGGAACCACAAACGACCTAGAATAGCAAAAGCAATCTTGGCCAATAAAAGCAAGGCAGGAGGCCTTGAAATTATATTCCTGACTTGAAATTATACTACAAAGCCACTGTGATAAAATCAACATAGTATTGGCAACAAAATAGACCTGAGGATCAATGGAATAGATTCGAAGGTACAGAAGCATCTATGAAGACACTCAGCCATCTGGTCTTCGACAAAGGGGCCAAACATACCCACTGGAAGAAAGATAGCCTCTTTAACAAATGGTGCTGGAAAACTTGGCTTTCTACATGCCGAAAACTAAAACTTGTCCCAGCACTATCATCATGCACTAAGTTAAAGTCAAAATGGATTAAAGATCTAAACATTAAAACAGAAACACTCAATCTCCTGGAAGAGAAAGTAAGAGGAACTCTTGAAGACATAGGGGTAGGTATAGAGTTCATGAACAAACATATATTCGCACGGGAAGCACTTGAAAGAATCAACAACTGGAATAACTCTTCTTGAGGAGCTTCTGCGTGTCAAAATGTCAACAGAGTGAAAAGACAACCCACAAATTTTGAAAAAATCCTAACTAATAAGCAGTCAGACAGAGGTCTGCTGTCTAGAATATATAAAGAACTAAGATATAACAGGGCCCTCAAACTTAAAGACCCAATTCAGAAATGGGCATCTGAGATGAATACATACTTCTCAGGGGATGAAATTAAAGAAGCGAATAAATATATGAAAAAATGCTCCACATCGCTAGTCATCCTTGAAATGCAAATAAAAACAACACTGAGATACCATCTCACTCCAGAAAGAATGGCTGTCGTAAGGAAATCAACCAACAACAAATGTTAGAGAGGATGTGGGGAAAAGGGAACACTTCTCCACTGCTGGTGGGAATGCAGACTTGTACAACCATTGTGGAGATCAGTGTGGAGACTCCTCAAAAGAGTAGGAGTGGAAAGCTAGCTATCCCCCTACTGGGAATTTTCCCAGAGGAACTGAAAGCATCATATCATAGTGATATATGTGTACCTATGTTTATAGCAGCACCATTTGTGACAGCCAAATCTTGGAAACAACCAAGATATCCGTCACATGAGGAATGGTTGAAAAAGATGTGGTATTTCTATGTAATGGAGGATTACTCAACTATTAAGAATGATAAACTTGAAGCATTTATATTGAAGTGGATGCCACTTGAACATACACTCATAAGTGGAATAAACCAGACACACATGTGCAGATATCGTATAGTCTCCCTAGTATAAGAAGTGAAAAGAAATACAAATAGAAATGTACAACAACAAATAAAAACAATTGAGTCAGGGCAAAATGAATGACATATGCTGCAGGGTACTAATCAGCTTTTCTTCTGGATGGTTAACAACCTAAGTTTACAGATCAAAAATAGAGAAATAGAAGAGCCACAAGGCCAGCCAACATTTTGGCCCTATCTTTTCAAGTCAGTGAAGACTCAGGACATAGGTGAACCTGTATTGTAACATCATGAAACTCAGCTGAGCCCCAAATTTTCTGAACAAGGAGAATATGGAGCCACAGAGGAAAGAGACTGATGTTCTATTGTGTGCCTGGGGAGAGTCACATGGAGAGAAAACTTTCTCTCAGGCTCTCACAGAGAGCAAACTGGTCAAACACTGGCCGTGACTCATCCACATGCATGACACAGACAAAGGATCTACAGAACTTATTCTGTACAGGATTACAAGATAAACCCTAAGGGGACTTCACTGACCTCATCAGAAACAAAAAATACATGTTTTGGTATATGCTGTGTCTTGGTCTTAACCATCCAGGAGAAAAGTAAAAAGTAAAAGTGAGGTATACTATGCGGGGCCATTAATAATAAGTTGAGCTATAAATGGCTACAGTCGACAACTTCCTCAGATAACCTACTATTGTTGTGGAATACTGGACTGTGTTGGATTGTGTCTCTGAGTTCAGGCACCTAAATTGGTTGACTGACAATGGAGTGCCCATCTTTGGCAGGTCTAGACAAAGGAAGGGGTATAGAAAGGAAGAATCATGATGTGTGTGTATGGACAGTACAGTTGGGATGGATAATGCCATGCTTCTACATAATTCTATGAGAGGCAAGATTTGCACTAATGGTGGTTGGACAGGATATTATGTAGGCTTCTAGTACTATGGGCAACCACTAGGAAAATAACAAAGTAGAAAGTATTATTGAATCTGTGATGTAATTCAGGTATAAAAAATAACAGCTACCCTCTCAATTTACCTATAAGAGACATCTGCTATAATAATATCTAAGTATAATATCATGTATGCACCTTGTACGATACCAAAACATTATAAAAACAGTTGCAGTGTATTAATTTATCAAATGTGTCTTGTTAAGGTGTCTTACAACTGTGTCATTGATATTTGTACTTCAATAAATAAAAAATATATTAAAAAATAATAAAACATTGAAAAAACAATAAAAAAAGGCTTTTCTACTTGCACAGGAAGTAATGCCAACATTGAATTTAAAAGCTTCTGTACAGCAAAGCCAGACCAGATAAAGTGAAAGTACAACCCATCAAATGGAAAAACGAAGTTTTGCCAGCCACAGCTGAGCCAAAGGACTAGTATCAAGAATATATAAAGAACTCAAAAAAATTAGATACTCTAAAATAAAAGAATTAGTGAAAACATGAGCAAGTGAAATGTATAGACACTTCACAGAAATATAAATGGCAATAAATTAATAAAAAGTGCTAAACATCTCTGGTCGGTAGAGAGATGCAGATCGAAACTGCATGAAGATTCCACCTTATCCTAGAAAGAATGTACATCATCAGGAAACCAAATAATAAAAAATGCTGGCAAGACTGCCAAGTAAAGGGGGGAAAAAAATTGACTAAGTTGACCTAGGCCTAGGAATTTAGGTTATTCTATGATCCTGTTGATGAAAATGATTGCAGAGAAAACTTCCTCACCCCAGTGATTCAGTTAATGTGGAGTTATAAAGTTCTCTGGATATTAGTGAAAATGGTACTCTTTGTTATGTCTGAAATATATATGACATAGATGAAACAGTAAAAAAGTTGGGAGGTTTTATTATATTGAGAATTCATTTCTTTTGTGAAAGTGTGGTAGCACATTAACTACTATAATTATCATAAACAAAGCAAAAACATGATCACTAGAATAAGTGGATAAATGTGTTAGGTTGTAACATGAGCTTTCTGTTTAATTGCTTCATCCTGGTAATTACTAGGCAGGTTTTGTTCAGTTGAGCTATTTGTTAAGACCTTCATATAAAGTATTATTCAGGGAAGTTGGAGATGGGGTAGATGCTTTTTGTATATAAAAATCAAAATTGTAATGTCATGAGTGCCAGTTTAGGTTAATAGGAAGGAATGCATGAACAATGCCAAGGAGACAAGGAGAAGTAATAAAACTTCAAGGAATATTTTGTCTGTCTGTCTGTCTTATCTGTCTGTCTGTCTGTCTGTCTGTCTGTCTGTCTGTCTGTCTGTCTGTCTGTCTGTCTATCTATCTATCTATCTATCTATCTATCTATCTATCTATCTATCTACTAAATGTATTTAGTGCAGGGTCTACAGGGTCTCTCTACACAGATTGGACACATAATGATTCTCCTATTATCAGCCTCCCAAGCGCTAGGATTACAGGCATGTGCCACCAAGCCCAGTCTCAATTGCTGTTGCAGCGTGGCCTGGCCTAGGGCCAGCACTGCATGGGGCATGGGAGAGGGGATCAAACCCTGGTTGCTGCACTTGTTGAATAATATTTTTTTTGGTTTTTTTGCAGAACCAGGGATTGAACTCAGGCCCTTGAGCTTGCCAGGCAAGCGCTTATTCTACTGAGCTATCTCCCTGGCTCCCTGGATAATATTTTTAAACTCAATTAATGAAGCAAATTATTTTTTGATTTTTAAGATCGTGGAAATTAATGAGACTTAACTAGAACTCTGAAAGTGGACATTAACTACAAAAGTACTACTGTGTTCAAGAGGGAATGATTTTATTTTATGCAGAAGATAGGCATGTGTTTGCAGAATGTGTGCTTATGTAGATGCGTATGAGTAAGATATGCAAAAGGCCTGTCTACTTTTGTGTGTTTTACATAGCATCAGACTTCATGCCTACTTTAGGTTTTGAGCAAACAATGTGTTATATATGTAGGTACTTTTTTTTTTTTTGATAAAAGTTGTAAAATAATCATTTTATAATTATGTTAAAGTAGAATTTAATAATCAAGGTAAGCATTATGTTAGCTATATGAAAGCTGGTTAACACAGTGAAATAAATCATAAGCACATCAGAATAGCCTGTAGTTTTCATTGGGGCCCTAAATATGGTTGTGTGTGTGTTTATCTTTTTACAATCCCACAATTAGAGATGGAAATATGTAATCTATTGACTTAGATCAGAGAAGTTAGCTCTAGAATATAGGAACCATCTGGCTGTTCTCTTATTCATGAGATCCTTAGAAATGGTACAGCACTTTTATGAAAAAGACAAATCATGGAAATACCAATAGAAGAGTAAGATTATAGTGTTTTGTTCTCTCTGATCAGAATTTTAAGTGCAAATTTGGTTATGTTAAAAACCTATCATTTTCATGTATCATAATAACAGCTGTATTGCCAGCAACTGGTTGTGAATACTGTGAACTCTGGACTTAACCTGGACACCAGGTTTCTTATAGGGATGTGGTGAGAACTGAATGTATTTAGGAGCATTGAGCTCAGAATACTAGCCTAAAACAGTTCACATACTCATTGTGCTTGCCTGAGGTTAAGTCACACGAACTTCTTACAGGTGCCTGGGGGCGAGATGTGCTTTTTTGAGATGGGATTACAAACAAATGCAACTCTGCTTGTATGGGACTACCTGTTTGTGTGTATGATGGGCGTATATCTAATGTATTTTTCAGGATGCATTCAATAATAATAGAAACATTTGAAACTCTCCCATGTATGCCCTATGCTGGTTTTAGCATTTGTATATATTATTTAAGTTTTCAGTGATTCTATGAGATATGTACTGCTATTTCATTTTATATGTGGTGAAAATAAGAGGAGAGATGAAGCAACTTCTCAAGTACTTCTAGTAGTGAAGTTGGTCTTGAAGCCAGGCAGTGTTGCTTCAGATTGTTAAGTGAACCATTATGTTATGCTGCCACCTGATAACATTAAACATTCCACCTTATGCTTATAGACTTGTGTTTGTCTTACACTGTTATATGCACATGTGTGTGTATGTCATAGACATATATATATATATATATATATATATATATATATATATATATATGTCATAGTCTGTTAATTGCTGTGTGTGTATCCTTATATTCACATAAAAATAAATGGTGTCAGCTTTTAAAACTAAATGTTTTAAAACTAAATTTAAATGTTTTAAATACTTTTTAAGTACTTAAATATTTAGATCTAATAAATACATTACCTTTGCCTAATTGTAAAAGGTATCATTTATATTTTGTTGAAATCGTGGCTTAAAATGCAAGGGGAACAAACTTGGAAAAAAGCTGAAGAAGTCACAGATGCATCCCTACCTTGAACAGCTGAGAAGTTGGAGTACTGGGGATCTAGAGGTGGCGTAGGCTCTGGTCTTAGCTCTTAACTCCAACATTCGGGGGCACAGGTAGAACTGAGATAAGAGTCTGGTGGCAGCATTGTGGTTTAGGAAGACTGTATCTTGCATAATGCATCATAACAAATAGGACAAGTAGCAAGACTGGTAGCATTCTAGTTGGTTTTAAATGTGATTTCAGTTGACTGTCATCACAGCATCCCTGTTATAGTGTTGGCATTGTCATTTTACAGGTAAGGAAATGGAGGCTTAGAGTGATACAGTTTTGAAGTGTCAAAGCAGAGTCTTGGTGTTCTGATGACAAAATCATGTTTTCTGTTTCTGTCACCTACAGTTTTGAGAGAGTGTCACAATCCTATCTCCTCCAGTGCATGACCCTTTTGAAGCTCAAATATCAGGCATTAGCTGCTCTACAGAAGATACAAGTGGCCCAGTGGATAGAAGCAGAGGTCCTCAAGTGGGTCCAAGTTTTGGGAATGGAGTTTTAGAGAAGCAGTCTGGCTCAGGGACATTGTTATTTGTTTGCATAAGTGAGCTAACAGCATGAAGGAGAACTTTTCTGAAATTCTTTTCCTGGATTAGAAATTCTGGAACTGGGGGGTTTTGCTCAATTGTTTAAAGCATCACAGGCTAATGCAATCAGGTGCATAGGACCCTGGTTTGATTCCCAGCTCTAGAAGCTGCACCAGACCTGCTCTTAAAGCAGCATGAAGTAGCCCCCCACCCAAACAAAACAAAACAAAACACCTAGAAATTCTGAAACTGGAGTTGAAAGAGTGGCAGAAAAGCGATGGCTAAAGTGGTGGGCATTTGCTTGACACGCCTTTCATTTTCTTTTGTTGCTGAAGAGGCAAAGAGGCACCCTAGCTTTCTGTTCCCTTAACAGTTATGTAGTCAGTGTTGTATTTGAAATAGAAATGGTTCCAAAGTGTGTAATACTTTTTTTGTTGTCCTCAATTTTTGGCTGTTACCCTGGAGTGGTACTGTATTCATGAGCCTTGGCCCAGCTACTGTTCTGTGAGTATTGGCCACAGAAGAGCTGAGAGCAGTAAGAGTTTTGCTTTCCTTAGGAGATGGCATTCCTTGACAGTGAATAATACTTAGACTTTTAAATCTAGTTTTTCTTTATTTAAACACTCCAGTGTTTGCTATGATACTGTTGTATAGTGTGTAAAGGAAACTGTTGAAAATGTAATTATTTTATAACTGATACACCAGCATTTTGTATGGAATGATACTTAAGGCAGCTTCCCTTTCTCTGTTAAATGGAAACAAAGCTTTTCTAAATTAAAGGCTACAAAGGTTGCAAAACGTGTGGACTTTTTTTTTTTTTTTTTTTTTTTTTTTTGCGTGGTTATTTGTTTATTACTGTATTGTCCTTCCAAACTTGGTCTGAATGTACTTGAAGATTACCATCTGCTAGCTGCAGTTAGGAGAGGGTGCAGAAATATTAAGGTAAAAAGCTGTTACTTCCAATGTTTTCAAACTTTCACACCCTTCTTGTCTAGATACATAATTGCATGGAGCAGGAGTTGTTTCAACCATTTGGTTTTGTTTTTATTTGTGTGAAGGGGGAGGCAAGTGAGGGTATAAGTGAGATATTTATGAATAAAAACTCCTAAATTTATGCACGCATTTTTTTATTGTGCAGAATTTGTCTTCCTAAGATTTTTACTACTTTCTCAGATTCCATTTTATGAAGTTGGTATGGTGTTGCTTGATGGTTTAATAGTTCTTCACTATTTTTTTGTTTTTGGTGGAACTGGGGATTGAACTCAGGCTGTTGTGCTTGCCAGGGAAGCACTTACTCCACTGAGCTATCTCCCTGGCCCCTTCTATTTTGATATTTGGAATTTATCATAGATAATATTAGAATGATTTGGGAGTGCTTGGATAATTTATTTTGTAATGTCCTGTTTTTAAAGTTTAAGAATTGATCTATTTTGATTTCAATTAGATTGAGTAGCCATAATAGGATTTGGAAATAAAACATCACACAAGCCTTGTTAGCATAAACTGCCAGCGATTTCTGATAGTAACAAGATAACCATTAAAAAAATGGAATTTATGTCAATAAAAAAATAGTATGATAAAACAGATGTTACTGTAGTCCACAGCTGTAAATTTTGATGTTTCTGCAAGTTAATTAGTTATTTTATATCCATACCAAGCTATAGATAGTTGTTCACTCTTTCATTTTCTTGGGAATGGCTGCAAAAGAAAAGGATTTCAGTCTTTACTTGGCAAATAGTGGCTCCAACTTGTATTTAATAGGATTTTCAGTGATATTGATAGAATATTATGTAAATAATGTAATAATATAAATATTTCTTGAGAAATAGTATTCTGTGTGTTTTATAATCGGAACAGAGCACTTAATAGTAATCTTTTTCTCTAAATACTTTTTTGAGTAAAGTATCCTGAGAAAATCCGAATCTTTTTGGGAAAAGCTTGTGGTCTGTTTAATTACTCACTTTTATTTTAGTTACTTGCATTTTGTACAACAAATTTCTTAGAATTTTTTGTAATGCACCAATGACTTGGTTTGTAAAAACATGTATATTCTGGGTCCTCAGAGAATAAGAAGGCTGGTATATTGACAGATTTACACTGTGTAGTAATTAGAATAGAGATGTAGAAAGAGCTGTAGGGTCACAGGGGTTACTACTTACACAAAGGACAGAGTAGGTATGCTTTATGAGAAAAGTACATCTGTTAGCCATCTTTCCATTGCTATCCCTGTGATAAAGCAAATACCTGTAATAAATCAACTTACAGAGAGGAAAGTTTCTTTTTTTTGAAATTTCAGTCAGTGTAAATTTGGACCTGTAGCCAGGCAGCACCTCAAGAGATGACCATATAACAGGGGTAGCCTCTTACCTCATAGCAGCTGGGAAGCAGAAGAAGCTTACTCTTCCAGTATCCCTTTCAAGGGAATGCCTCCAATGATCTAACTTTCTCCTACTAAACCCTACCTGATAAAAGTTTTTACCACTTCCTATAGTGCTCTAGGCTGGTAACCAAACTTTTAGAATGTTGGCCTTTAATAGACATTTATCCAGACCATGGTTGTAGGTGACATCTGAATTGGGTTTTAATGAAGGAATAACATGACTTTGTGAGAGGGTGTTTATGTATGTGGGGAAAGTGGAGGGATGCTCTTGACGTGGACATAGTTTGTTTTTTAATATCCTTGTGTGATGTATTTTGTTGATGTATAATAGTAACCTGGAAAACATGGTACAAATTTTGCTTAGGAAAGTAGAATGAGAATTGGTTGAGAATATATGAAATCTTAACATCATTCCAACAAATCTGAACTCCATCCTGTTCAAATAGGATCCCTTTTTGTTTTTACAGAGACTTTTATTGAAGTAGTTCTGTAGTGTGGACTGGACAGGAAATCTAGAAGAAGGTAGATGACAGGGCTTGTGATGTGTAGAAGCCACAGAACTGGTAGAAGAGTGTAAACAAAAGGGTATTTTGTAGACTGAATATATGATCTTTATTGCCTGTTGAAGATTAAGTACGATGAAGAAAGGCTTTCAGTGATTTCCTAGGGGTTAGCTTGGATACCTGACTAGATGTTATGCCAAAGTTAAAGGAGTCCAGGAGGGGGGACATGGCCAAGGGAAAATAGTGACATTACTTTTGAACATAATTTGATTTTATAATAAAAGCCTGCACAAAGTGGAAGTAGTCAGTGGAAAGTTAGGAATATGAGTCTGGGGAGATGTGGATGTTGCAGAAGAAATTTGAACTTCTGTTCTAAAGTTATTATATATTTAGTGGTACTGTACTTGGCTTCCCATTTGAAACATTTGGGGAACTTTACTAAGTGTATACTGTGAACCTCATCCTTTAGTCCCTCATATTCCTAGAACCTGTGTAACTAGAGTCAGAAATCACAGTAGTAGGCCTGTCATAGAACCCATAGTAAAGGATATATGTATGTTGCCCCACAATGAGGCTTGGTTTGGACAAGCCTTGCTGCCCAAATATGTACAGGGTGATTAGCAGAAGAGGACATAGTGCATATATGATGAAGAGAGCAATGAACAGAAAACAGTATTGCATAAGAGAGATGGGTGTGCAGTCATTTGAAAGGGTGGAAGGGCCAGTAATATGATGTGGTATAGGAGGTTCAGAAAGGAGTAAGGATTAAGAGGTGGCAACTTGGAGAGACAATTTTTGCTGTAATTTGATTGTAAAAGTCAGATTTCATTGGTTTGAAGAGTGAATGTGGAAAGGAGAAGAACCAGTAGATGAAGACTGTTGTTTGAGACCATGTTTAATTCTGAGAACTGGGAATGTTTCTGCTTTATTGAATGCCTCCTTTTCACTCACTTGGTTCTGGGCCCTTACAGTGTGAACTTGGGACAAAGTCATTCTTGTTTTGGAGTAGTCTTCCAAGGAGACAGGTGAATGGGTAAAGATTTAGTTCAGATGATGAGCTGAATTCCAGAAGATATAAAAAAAGTAAGTCATTAAGAAAAAGTAGGTGGGTAAAAGAATAGCATGAGGCAAAGATGTGGTGTGGTGTTAGTCATCCTTCAGTGGCGCATGGTCCTGCACTTGGTTACATGGGAGGTCACACTGGAGAAGTGCCAGGTCATGGGGAACTTTGAAGCCCATACTGGGAAGTTTGACTTGATCCTGTAAGCAGCAAGGTGCTTCTTAAGTTCTGAGAGTGTCTGCAGTTAGTGTTTTAGATTGGTTATTTTTCATTAGTGCTTGAGAGGGCAAGAAGATTTTAAAGAGTAAGAAGCTAAAGATAGGAAACAATATGATCTAAGTCCATGTACAAAATGCTATAATAAGGTAACTCAGTGGGTCAGTGTGGTTGTAAGTAGTGGGAATAGAATGAAAAGGGTTAATTGTAAATCTGTTTTGAAGGGAAATAGGTAGAGCATGGGGTTTGAATATATTTGTATAAACAATTACAAGATGGGAGACTCCAGATTGCCTGGCTTGGATGCAAGGAAAGATTGTGGATCACTATTTAGAAACCTGGATATAGGAGCAGAGGTGAACTCTGAGTAGGAGGATGTTGATGAGTTTGATTTTGGATCTACTGAATTTAAAGCTTTTGTGTGGTGGATTACTACTTACTTAGGGCAGTTTGGCTTTTATGTAATACTTATTTGTAAAATAGGCTCTATATTAAGTGACTTTGCCTGAGTAGGCTGAACATTTAAAGGAAAGGTAGCCTAGAGTAAAGTAGGTGTATTAAATACATTTTTAACTTAATGATGTTTTCAACTTACAATGGGTTTACCAGGATGTAACCCTCTTGTAAGTCACAAGCACCTGCCATTGAAGATAGTAGAGAGTATTTTGTTTTCTTTTGAGACTCTTAAAGTGATATATCTATTCCATTATCATAAGTTTTTATGAAATACAGTGCAGTTGTATCTCTATTTTGCATTTGGGGAGACTGTAGCAATTAAAACATAATGTAATTTATCAAAAGTATGAAATACAAAGTGAAACCCAGGTTTATGAATACATGATTCTGTTTTCTAATTAATGTAATAACTGCTAAAGTGTGTTTTTTGACTGTTGGGTGGTTGACAGCCACATTACTTTTCTCTAATGCTGTACATAGCTCCTGCACGGTATGGTTGGTTACCCAATCAAAACTCAGCCTTTGGCAGATTCTCATCTGCAGAAGTAGATGTAGGGGGTCCTGCAATAGGTTGGAGAGATGCCAAGCTCTTTGTGTCTTTTTCTAGCTTGAACTATCCATGTTTCTATGTTTTCAATATCATCATCTTGAAACTACTCTTTGAAGTAATTAGTCTTAAACGCCTTCCCTCCTTCCCTCCCTCCCTCCACTCCCCTCCCCTCCCTTCCTGCTTCCCTCTCTCCCTCCCTAAGGAGAGGAGGAAAAAGTTATGAAAAACACAGTAAGCTGGAAATCACTTGTGAAGGCTAGTTTTATATTTTTAAAGCTAACTTCCTTCATACCAAAGCCTTATATGCTCAAAGTAATTGAATGAACTGCAGGGTATACTGGGAATTGTGTTTTTTTTTTATTTTGTGTTGTGAAGATTAATAATCTTGCAGGCCTATGAGGGAGATAAGGAGAAGATGTTCTCTGACAAATTGTTATCTTGTCTTTCAAAAGTGTGCTTTAAACAGTAAATAGACCCTTTAGCTTTTAGGTTGATTCTAAGTAGTGGTAGTGCACTTACACATGCACACACATATAATGTGTCTTTGAACTTTTCTTACGCTGTGATACTATACTGCTTTTCAACTAACAATCTCTGATTTTTTTTAAACTTACATTTAAAAGAAAATTTATTTCATTATATATTTAAGGTAGACAAAAGAAAACCATGATTCTATGGGATTTTCCATCAAGAGACAGAACTCACTGTCCTGTTTTACCCCATAGGCAGTCATGTATATCTTTTCTAGCTGTTACTTCCAGTAAACCTTGTTTGGATACTATCTTGTTGTTATATTTTCAGTATTAGGTGTTCTCTTGCTTTGCTGTCTGGAAGATGATTTACAATTCTGTTCTCTTAATCTCATCACAAGTTTAGAATCATCTCATCCTCCCAATGCAGATTTGCTGTACTTTTTATTTGATCATTGCTACATTTATGTTGTTGATCCTGCTAGAAATGACTCATATATGAAGTTGTTACTTTTCTATGTAGCTCTTTGTTTTCCCCCAGAGTAAAAAATTGTCTTTTTTTTGTTCTTTTAATTTCCTATATATATGTGTTACTTACTTTGCTTTAGAATCTTTATAGCTATAACTTTCCACCTTTTCATGTGAGATATTTAGATCCAGCAGGTATGTTCTATGTTCTAGAGGCTTCTCTCCTACAGCTGTTTGGCTTGCTGAAGTCTGAGTTTCCTCTCTAACTGAGGTACAACTTTTATGCTAGAATCTCTATTTATTATCGTACTGAGGTTTTTCTTCACTTCTTTCCTGGGTTGGACTTTTAATTTCCTGTATTCTATATCCTTGTTTTTGTTGGAGTCCATCCTCCAGTACTTTTTTCAGTAATGTGTAAAGAAGTAAAACTTTTAAGATCTGTGTATCTGAAATTGTCCTTATTTTACCTTTGTATATGACTTACAGTTTGACTGGGAGCAGAATTTTGAAAAATGTCTTTTTTAGAATTTGGAAGCAGTTCTTAGCTACCTTAACCAGTTCTACTGTTAGGAAATGTAAAGCCATTGTTATTGCTTCCTGCTCCTTTGCACGTGATCTCTATATGTGATCTCTATATCGGATGTCTTTTCCCACTCCCTAATGTGGAGGGAATGTATTTTCTTCCAGTGCCTTTTTTTTCATATTTGTCTGGTTTGTCCATTGCCTTGTGTATTCTGATTCAGTTATGGAATCTTTCTTGAATTAATTTCGTTTTCCTTCCCACTTTGTTTTTACTCTTTTCTCTCTACAAATCTTTATCATTGGATACATTTGTTTTTTCTTTGTGCAGTACCAGGAACTAATTGAACGCAAGCTTTGAACAAACTGTGCAAGTGCTCTAATGCAGTTATACCACCAACTCCTTTTCTGAGCAAGTTTAAAATAAGGTCTCTCAGTAGTTCAGGTTAATCTGATATTTGGCAGTCTTCCTGCTTCAATTTCCAAAGTAGCTGTGGCAATAGGTATGCACCACTACATCTTGTTCTGGAAATGCAACTTGTTATTTTTTCTTTTTTTACTTGCTAGTTTTTCTATTTCTTGTGTCTTTCTCTTTTTGTTCCTCTTTCTGGAAGAGTTCTGGCATTCTAGTGTCATAGTTTTAAACTACAAGAGCCCTTTCTGGTCCTCAAACTCCCTACTTTCCTCATCTTACTCTTCTTCTATCTTCCTCTTTTTTTCTGCACTTTTGTTTTAATCCTGTTATTTCAGGGTTGACTATTTTATGGCTTAGAGATGTTAAAAATTATATTGTATTTTGTATAGTTTCATATTCTTGTTCTTTTCTGTTTGTTTTGGTTTTTACTCTTGTCTTACAGGCTTTCCTGAAATCCCAGGATTCTCCTGTGGGATACCTGATGGGCTGTAGGGCAATTGTGGGCACTCTAACCCGTTTAGCATTCACAGAAGGTTGTTGGTAGGTTGTTCAAGGAAGTCTCAGTGATCACTAGATGCCACTGTTGTACTTTTGTTACAGAGGTCCTGGAGAGCCTCTACTTATCTCTTCTGCATCAAGTAGATCTCTGGGCTTTTTCCAGGATGAAGACCTATGTTTAGTGGGAGAGAGGCCATTTCTCACTCAACCGAGTTAAGTTTTATCCCTGCCTCCTGGTGTAGGCGCCGTCCTGCCCCACCTCCACTCACCACACACACATTATCCACCACTGTGTCCCCAGCAGTTCTGATGCCACCAGGATGTAAGCCTCTTAAAGATTCTGCCTTTGTCAGTGGGTCCAGAAAACTAACTGTATTTAGGTAGTTAAGTTATTATTTGACCATCTGTTGTGGCTTCCGAAATTTTGTTGCTATTATTTCTCTTCTTGTGGATTTTGTTTTTTATAAAAACAAATAACAAGCAACAAAATTAAGTTTTTTTTGCCATTTTTGTTTTTAGGAGGGAATGATAGTGTATTTTAGCAATGAATCTGCTATCTTCCAGACAGTTCTCTGAAGGTTATAAATATGTAAATCATAAAATTAAAAGTTTGGCTACTTATACATTTGGAGATCTGATTATGTGTGTCACTATATAAATACTTGTGTAATTTATGTGAAAATTACATAGTTAGGGTGTAACTATGGAATTATTACAAGGTGCCTAATACATAGTTTTCACAGATACGAAAATGTAATAAACAGCTACAAATGACTCTGTACTCTGTGATCTTTTTTGAGTGGTTTATACTGTTTGCAAAAGTTGAAAACTTAGTTGATTTTGTGTCACTCATTCAAGTACAGCTTAGTCTATTTTACTTTTTCACACACATCTGAAAATTATTATTTTTTTTTTTTTTGTCTTTTTTGAGACAGGGTCTCACTGTGCAGTTCAGGCTGGCCTTAAGCTCACTTTGTAGCTCAGGCTGGTCTCGAACTCACAACAATCCTCCTGCCTCAGCCTCCCTAGTGCTGGGATTACAGGCGTGCGCCACCTTTTGACCACAGTCTGTGTATGAATACCCCATTAAACATGGTCAGGCACAGTGCTGAGCTATTATAATGTTTCATGTAATACTTTCCTTTGAAAACATGTATGTCTACATAGATACATATATGTATGTGTCCATGTGAGCCAACTCATCAAGGTGCTTGTTTTATTTCTTCCTTTCTCCAAGGAGACAGCATATTTTTGTCCCATGTCAGGGAGCATGCTAGGCAGTCCCTCCTACTGTCACCCACTAGACTTGTCAAAGGTGTACAAAAACGATATAAGAACGATACAAGAAGTTATTTTGCTAGATATTAAAGTTTTGAAGTGGCCTGAATTGCTTCTATTGAAAAGTTTGGTATTAAATTAGTAGACTGTGACAGGTAGAGATTGTAAGCTGTACTTGGATGCTGCAGCCTGGGCAGCTGGGCCCACAGGTATATGATGCTGAGTGAGAGACAACTCAGTGTTAGCATGTGGAGAGAAAAGGCAGAATTCCTGGAACCCATTTCCATAGGTGTAGAGTGTACTGAGAAGAGTGGGACTTTTCTCACCTGAACAGTGTGAGGTGCAAGCGCACAGATTCCTGTGGAAAGCTGATCCACGTGTTGCTTTGTCTTTTTCTATTTTTTTGGTGCAGGGTCTCACTATGCATGCAGCCCACATTCATAGCGATCTTCCTGCTTTTTGCCTCCCATGTGCTGGGATTACAGGCGCGCGCCACCGCGCCTGGATTGCATCGCTGGCTCAGCGCACCCAAAGGCGGGGCCGGCGCGGCTGGGGGAACCAAGGATCGAACATTGGTCCCTGCGCTTACCTAAGCAAGCGCTTAGTCCGCTGAGCTATACCGCCGGCCCTCCACGTGTTGCTTTGGAGTTGTTGATTTTTTTTTTTTACATGAATGTGCCATAAAGAATCTGAGCTACGTCATTATCAGAAATGCTGTTTTTTTTTTTTTTTTTTCTTTGTATATGAATATTTTTTGAAGGTTTTATTTTGAAGTTTCTAAAAGAATGCTTTGGAACTACTTATGTTTCCTTTAGGTCATCTAAACATTTGTCTTTTCAGAGTAAGCGTGAGGAAGAGAATCTACTTTTGGTGTGATATTTTAAAAATAGCACTTCATCTCAGAAGTCATCCAGTAGATCTCAAGCTCTTTTTCGTGTCCCTTTCCTTTAAATCTCATTTTAGTTATTGAGTCCAAGGTATAACTCCTTTATGAATAAGTAAACTTTTATGAAAAAGATGGAAGAAAACACACATTTCAGAAATCAGTTTAGTGTTCAGAATGAGTTATATTAGTAATAGATGCATTACTACTTTATCGTTGAATATTACTGTTTCAGATCTCAGGCTATTGGTGTTTTGTCATAGCATTTGAAGTTGCTGGGTCATTTGTTAGGATGAATGTCTCTGTGAGAAAAATCTTGTAGATTACTTTTTTTACATGGTTTCTACCACAGGTCTGTTGGACTATTTGGGTAAATTGTAACATAAAATATGAGCTTAATCATTCTTCCTCTGTGGATAAGAGAATTGAAATGATATGTTTTGTTTGTTTTTGTCACAGATGGATCATTGTAGCATTATGAAGAAACACTATAGAAAGCAAATGCTGATAGGGTTTGTCTGTCCTAACTGCTTTAACAAAAATATCGTAGATCCATTACCTCATAAACCAGATTTATTTTTCACAGTCTATAAACAAGTATTCTAAGATCAAAGCCTTGACAGAATCATTGGAGAGCACTGCTTTCTAGCCTTGTCCTCCCTTGACATCCCCCTTCCGTAGTGGCTCCATTCTTGGTGGCTTTGCCCTTAGAACCTGATTGCTTCACAAAGGCCCCACCTTCTAATTCCATCTTCTAGAGGCATAGAATTTCAGCATAGGAATTTTGAAGGCATAAACATCATCAGATTGTAACAGTTTAAGGGGAAAAAACTCTGTTCTGAATGAATCACTTAGAACTAAACAGGTTGTAAACAAATGGGCTTTAAGGACAGTTTTTGTTAGTTTTAAAAAACTCTTATGGTGTTTCCTGATACTGTAAATGTGAAATTGAAACACTTTTAAGAATTAGGAAAATTGTTACGAAAGAACTAACGGACTAGCCGGGTGTGGTGGCGCATGCCTGTAATCCCAGCACTCGGGAGACTGAGGCAGGAGGATTGTTGTGAGTTTAAGACCAGCCTGAGCTACAAAGTGAGCTTAAGGCCAGCCTGAACTGCATAATGAGACCCTGTCTCAAAAAAGACAAAAAAAAAAAAAAGTTAACAGACCAATGTTAGTGATTATCAAGGTATCTAATTTTTTTAGTTAGAAGGGACTGAAAGAAAAGATACTTGATGATTTTAGATTTTTCTGATTAAAGAATGACTATAGTCTTTTCATTTCTCATGCATTAAATTATCTTTACTATCTATTGAAACTTCTGGTTTCATTTTAAGTATATATATTTCATTTTAAATTTAAATTCACAAACACACACACACACACACACACACACACGGATTTGGAAGTCTATTTTCAAATTTCTGTCAAAAGTAACCAGGGCTGGGTAGATAGCTTGGTAGTCTAAGCTTCTGCCTGGCAAGTGCAAAGACCAGCATTGGATATCTAGTACCATATGCTGTGCTGGGCCTGGGAACCATGTGCTTGTAATCCTGTGCTGGGGAAACTGAGACAGGAGGATGACTGAGTTGGAACTGTGTAGTGAGACTCTGTACCAAATGAATGAAGGGGTAAATAAATAAATAAATATTTTAAAAATAAAGAGACCTCAGATTTAATAATTCTATTTTTCTAATATGGCCTTTCTTTTGAATCTCATTTTAGTCATTAGGAAAGTGATGCCCTTTTCTAATATGCCTTAATCATTTTCTTTTCCCTGAGACGAAATTCCTGACCCCTATACCTTGAAGCTGAAGAGGTTTACTTTGGCTCAGTTGCAGGAGTTTCATCTCATGATTAACAGGCTCTAATGCAGAAAAAGTATGATAGCAGACAGGATGAAGACAGCTGCTCACATTATATTGGTTTGAAAGCAGAGAGAAAATGGAAGAGAGGAAAGAGATACAGTATATCCTTTGTAGATCATACTCCCAGTGATCTACCTTTAACTAGGCTCTATCTCTTGATAGCACACTTAGCTGGATTATTAGCAGAGGAGTCAGTTTTGAGTGGAGAGCCCCCTCAATCGATTCATCTTCCAGGAGCCCAGTTGAGGGGGCCTGCCCATTAGTTGTTTAAGTGCCTACTTAAAGCAGTCAGGCTCAAGATGCTGTGGTTCGATCCCCAGATCCTCATGCCTTACCAGACCTGCCATTAAGTCCTCCTGAGCCAGCACCAAAAAAAAAAAAAAAAAATCTTAAGAAGCCCAGTTGAACATGTGACTATTGTGTGTGTGTGTGTGTGGCAGAAATGGGGATTGAACTCACCCTTGCACTCTCCAGGGAAGTGCTTATTGTTCTGAGCCGTGTCCCTGGCCCCTAACATGTGAGACTATTGGGGGACATTCTCCATCTAAACTGCAACAGTGTACAGTGGTTCCTTGGTTCATGAACTCAGTTCTATCCATGATTCTTGTTGCAAACGAATAGATTGAGAAGTAAATCAGATTTCCCCATTAAACATAACCAATGAATTTAGTTTGGTTCTTGTTGCAACCAGAATTGTGCCATCAAGTTTGTGAATCGAGATACCCTGTCATTTCCTTAACAATTTTTTGTCTCTCATAGGTCATATGTTTTAGTATAGTTCATTTGTCATGTATTGTCTCTGCATCTGTTAAAATTTAATAATAGTATTCTTTTAGTGTGAAATTTGTACCTTCTAGATGAAAAAAATATTTTAACTTGAAGGTAAACATTGACAACTCTGTCTTAATTTTTTTGTTTTTTTATTTTAGGGAAGAGTCTACAGAGTGTTCAAGGTCTCACTATTAGATCAGACTGGTAGTGATTTGCCTGTTTACAGCCTCTCAAGAGCTGGGATTACAGGCACGCCCCAACATGCCATCTCAGCATGCCCCCGGGGGTGGGGCCAGTACAGCAGGCCCAGGGATCAAAACCCTGGCCCCTATGTCTGCTTGCAGGTGCTTTAATCCACTGAGCTATTTGGCTGGCCCTTTCTATCTTAAAATTCTATCAAAATTCCATATTGCTATTAATGAAATTATGATTTGTTACTTTGTGCAAAATTGATTTATTTTTCAAAACTAGGGATTAAGGAAATCACAGTGACCTATATTAATTATTTTATTCTAAAGTATTGGCACGTGTAAAAAATTGTGTCCTGTTTTCTTCACATTAATATGATAGACTTGTGAGCATACAAGTAGAAGACCATACAAGTTAATAAAGATGTCAAATAATATGTAAAGAGAGAAATTGTCTAGAATAAGTTATAAAGTGAATTTGTATATAGCAAATTTTATATGTGCATTAGGGGCTTTTTAAAAAACCTGATGCATTCCTAAGGGGAAAATTGGTTGTGAAAACTAGTAGTAAAAGACTTAACAACTTTAGAAAACTTGAAAATAATATATTAAAAATATTTAATAATTTCCAGTAATATTTTAATATCTTTAGCATTAAGATAGACCAAATGATCATTACATGTGTTACTGTTTTTCTGGTTCATGGTCCCTACACAGCAGTGGCTATGGGGCAGGACTAAGACAAAGGTTATGATGTCACTCTTCCTAGGGAGTCATCATCTTGGTGGTCTGCATGACTCAAAGTTTTACTTCTGTCACTGAGAAGTGCTATTTTTAGTGCCAGTTTGAGCTGGGTAATACCCATGATTACAGTGTTTCTAAAAAGTGGGAAAGCCAGTGTCTAAAATACCATACTTGGACCGACCCAGCCTGTGGAAATGCTTATCTTCTGTTCTGTAAGGAAATCACAGAGGAAACCCAGGAGAGCTTCCTGCATCTCAGGAAATGCCAGCAAACCCTATCCTCTCATACTTTATGGTATATTAACAAGTCTCATTCTGGACCCTGCCTCTAGCTGAGGAAAAAGAGAGGTGGCTTCTAGGAGAGTGTCTAGTGACTTTCTGATGGCATAGTCAGACCCTGCCTATGAAGCCAGAGCATCCATCTAACCTGTTATAAGAGACCCTATCACCTGAAAATGCCCATATTAGGGTAAAATGGGATAGATATAATTGCCACTTAAATTATTTAGGCTTTCATTCATTATCTTTTTTATACTTACAGTTTAAATTTTTCATATGCTTTAGGGCTCTATTTTTAAGAGTTTCTTTTGAATTAAGTTTGCTAAGAATTGAGGTTTGTCAAAGACTCAGTCTGTTTGGTAACTTTTAGACCTCATGGAAAAAATGTGGCTTCTCAATATGCTTGGAAAATAAAAATACTTTTAAAGTAGTACTCAGAGTGGTAGCATATATTTTAAGATATTAAGAGTTGTTAATTATATTGTATATATCACAATGTATATGTTTAATTAAAATTTGTCTCACATTGATTTCTAGAACCAATCAGAATTAGGAAATTTTAATATACCTCTTATCATCTTACAGTAGTATTTAATAATGGATCTTTTTTTCCCCTAAAACATGCTATAAAACTTTTGGCAAGCACACTAAATTTTATATGTTTTGTTTTGAGATTTTTATTGTTTTCTAATACCTAGGACCATAGGAATTTTTGGTATTATATCAGAAAGGGCTTTACTCTTCTCTCAATAAGTTTTGTAACTACAATGTAGGTAAAAATTTTCTCCTTTTTTCCTTTTATTTTTGTCAGCCTAGAAAAAAGAATAACTTACCATTAGTAAAGATATTCAATATAGCCTATGAACTGTGCAGGTTTATGTACTATTGTTTGTTATGTTTACCCTGTACATAAGAGGTCAGTGTGTGTTGTAGAGAACTGACAGTTTTGGAGGGCAAGGACACCTGAGCTTATGCATATCTTAGATTTACAGCATAGCCAGCTGCATGACAAGTAGTAGATGATGAGTGAATTCTTATTGAATGAAGGCATGAATAGAATGCTAAGTAACTGTGGACAGTATGAAAAATAGTCCTTGCAAGGGATGTAGCTCAATGCCTGCCTGGCAAGTACAAGGTCTTGAGTTCAATTCCTGGTTTAAAAAAAAAAGAAAAAGAAAATTGAAAGTAGTCCTTGACAGAAAAGAAATAGATTTCTTGAAAAATGCCTTTGAACATTATGTAAGGTACAGTGAAGAAAGCCTACGATACATAGGACCTGAGGCTTTCTGGAGTGACTAAGTTGTCCAAAGTCATATCATTAATAAGTGATAGAGCCAAGATAGAATCTTGGTCTGGCTGACTCTAATGCTATTGTTCTTAATTATTATTTGATCCAACTTTTATGAATTTGTAGGTGCCACATGGAAAGAAGTGGTATGATTTGATAATGCCTTCTTATATGCTTTTATGTGTTTGAAGTCTTTGGGGTAGTATATGACTGTAGGTAGCCTATATGTCTATATTGTCCCCCCAACCCCCATTATAAATGCTGACTTCTTTGTTGTGAGGTTGTGAGTGGTCAGCCTACAGGTTTATGTGTGATATCAGTACCTGGCTTCTTGGTATTTGTGTGTGTGTGTGTGTGTGTGTGTGTGTGAGAGAGAGAGAGAGAGAGAGAGAGGGAGAGAGAGAGAGAGAGAGAGAAAGAAAGAAAGAGAATACCTGTGTGAGTGTCTAGGTCTTGTACTGTGGTCCTGGGGATTGAAACTGGGACCTTTGCTTTGAGGCACATCTCTGGTGTTTTTTAATCTTTTTTTAAATTTGGTTTCTTCCTTACTCTCCTGGACTAGGCTTCAACTTGTGATCCACCTGCCACAGTGCTGGAGTTAAAGAAGTGCCCAGCCATCCAGCTGGTATATATATATTAATTGAAGATTTAGTTTTCTTCTTACTTTTCTCCATGTTCTTAGATTTAAAAAAAAAAGTTAAGTGAATTAATAAAGGAACTTACACATATGTGCTTATATTATATATTATACATTATATATTATATATATGCCTTCATTAATTAATTCATTTAATACGTATAGTCTGATCCATGCTGCATTAGAGAGAAAGCTGGAGTACAGTCTTTGTGGAATGAAACAGACCTTTCTCCTCAAGATGAAGGGTCTGGACTATAGTATCGTTTAGTAAACAATGACAGTGAGTATTAATTGAAAATTTCATGTGAAAAACAGATAGCATTTGACCTTACTGCTTAATAAATGCTCCTTCTTCCATTTCATCTTTTCTTAGAATCATTGCTGGGCAGATTAATTCATCAGTCTCTACTCTGGTTTGTTTGTTTTATAAACTTCCATCGATAATTTCTATTCAGCAAAATAGAGCTTTCTAGGAGCCCACATAGGGGGACTAGATTCTAAGAAGTGCCAAGACCTCTTAAGCTTCTTCCTTACCTGCCAGCACTATGCTGGGCATCTTGATGTCAGCCCATGAGCCTACTGGTCATCCTGCTGAAGTGATTGCAAACTGCTTTTTACCTGGAATTTCTACCTGTCTTCTCACTCACAGTGTGTTCGACAAGCTCCTCCTGTCATAAGACTGGTCTGTGCACTGAAGACCTCCTTCTTAGGTATGCCCCTCACTTTTTGTTGTACCTTCGACTGTGACTTGGAATCCTTTACCTTTTTCCTGTCTTTTTGATGAAACTGTGTTCCCTCCTAAGAGCTCAGCTTCATTCTCCTTTGTGGAGCTTTTCACTTTATCCAACATGTGTCATGCCTTAAGTGTATGATTACTGCATGCTGAGTCTTGAACATCCCTAGGAGCAAGGGATATAACTTGACTTCATTAATATAGCATGAAGTAATGTAGCATGAAGTAGAATATCCTGCTTATAGCAACTGATTTCTGTCTTAACCTGGTAAAATTTGCACTGTTCTTGACAAGGTTTTTATTTTTTATTTTAAATTTTAATTAATTTAGTTTATGTTAATCTTTGAGACAGGGTCTTGCTGTGCAGTTGAGGCTGGCCTTGAGCTCACTTTGTAGCCCAGGTTAGCCTTGAATTTGCAGTAATCCACCTGTCTGAGCCTCCCATGTGCTGGGATTACAGATGTACACTACCATACTTAGCTGGAAAGACTGATTTTGAATTGCCCATGTGAATACAGATTGAATATTCCTTATCCATAATGTTTGGAACCAGAAGCATTCTGGTTTTCTATTTTTCCAGATTTTAGGAGAAGTTATATTCAAGATAGGACCTAAGTCTAAACATTGTATGTTTCATATATAAATGAGACATATAGCCTGAAGGTAGTTTTGTACCTGTGTTTTCACAATCAGGTGTAGAATTTTCCATCTGTGGTGACATCAAGTTAGTGGTCAAAGTTTTTCAGATGTTGGAGCATTTTACATTTCAGGTTTTGGAATTATGGGTGCTTAAACTGCATCTAGATACAGATCAATATCTAGATAAACCAGTGAGGGTGTTAAACATTTATTTATTGATTGTTTCTTATTTTATCAAACTGGCCTTACTCCTTTGTGCTATGGGGTGTTATGTAGTAGATAAGGCAGTGCGTATGTGGGAGAAAAAGAGTTATTTAGGATCAGGAAATGGTTGTGAATATGTTTTGGGTGATCAGGTTTCAGAGCTTTACAAAATAGTACTCTAGTACAATAAGCCTAGTATCTGTATCCATCTTGCTGTCCACTTAGAGACATCTATATTTTATTCCTTATAAAGAGAAAATTGACAGCTATTAAAAACAAATTTCACTTGTAATATTCAATGATAAAATCTAAATGAGGTGGCAGAATTCATATTGATCAGCTGAAACTTATTCTGGATTATTTTTATTAAGTTTTATTTTATACTCCAGATTTAGTGCGAAAGTGATAGAACCTTAACAGTATTATATAGTCTTTCCTCCTGCCAACTTCTCATACATTAAAGATGCCAAACTCTGCTCAGATTGAAAAGTATAATGTTTTTTGCCAGTGAGCTGTTGTTTAAAATGAGTTTCTTAGGAAAGTCACAAAGAAAGGTGCACTTATTGTGTATGTTTTTCTTTTTGTTAATAGAAGAATGGCTTACCACCATGCTTTGTTGTTATTTAATATTATAGAGGTTTTATTGCTGCTCTGTTGGTGATTACAAGAGAGCTACATTTTGGCTAACAAATCTAGCAAATGTGATGAAAATCCCCTATGTTGTACATTTCTGTGAATAACATGTTTATATAACATGCTAAATACTTCTGCTAAAGAATTGCTTTCCTGAAATTGCAAATTCTATTCCAGATTTTAGAGTTATCGAAATGTGCTATTGAATTCCAAATTATAAGGGCATTTCAAAAGCATCATTAAAATGGCATGCATGTCCTTTTTCAAATTGACTCTCAGGAAAGACAGAGAAGCTCATCTGTAAATTATACTAATGATTTCCTTTTCGTACATCCTAAATACTGAGTGGAGTTACTTCAGTTTGTTAAGGTCTTACAGTTTGGAGTAGAGACCACCATGCAGAAAAATGTGCATAGAAGAGTAAATCCATATTTATATTTACAGTTCAAGACATTGTGAGGGTGTTCCTACCTTGGACTTGAGGCCTTGTTGCTTCAGCTTCTCCCACATGGTCCTGTGAATATTAGTTGAAGTCCTGGTTTCCCTGTGCACTTTGATTCTGTACCTGTTCAGATATATTTTGTAGCTTCTTCCCTTCTCTGTTGGTTCCAGTGACTCCACCCCAGATTATGGTTTTCTCAGACTGAGACTGGTTTCTGGTTGCCAGCGAGGCATCTCTATTAGGATATGTTGCTCAGCCTTAGGTGTCTTGTTGCTGTTTCTTTCTTCACTGTTTTCTTTGCCTTATAAAATCATGGCATTGCTTACTAACTTAAGCCATCAGTCGGGAAGTCATCCTTACTATCTTTATTGTTCACATTCCAAAGATTATCCCCCAAATTTCCTTTCTTTTGTAGTGTCTTACATGGTTGAGAATATTGCCATCCCTAGCATAGCATTTGCTATAGCCTGTCAACTGATGTTTTTGCTAGTTGGCTCTCACTTCCAGATCATCTTCACTTTTAGGATAAGGCTCTACATTGTTTGGAATTAATTCTTAAAAATTACTGAATATGTGTGTAGATGTATTTTTTATGGTAATTATATTCTCAAAGATTCCTTGAATCCCAAAAAGTTGAGAATTGGTTATTTCCTATAGAGATAGAACTTTCCCAGTAGCCTTGTTGAAACAAAATGTAAACATGTTATAATTTTGCAACTTTAAGTTCTTTAGTGAGCAAATACTTGGTATAATGACATCTCTAAACTAACTCCTGTCTTCCTTTTACACTTTCTTGTCCTAGCCCTCCATCTTAGGTTTTTCTTTCTTTATTTCTTTGTACAGGGTCTCACTATGCAGCCCGAATTCATAGTGATCCTCCTTGCTTTCTGCCTCCCTAGCGCTGGGGTCTTACAGACTCGCGCCACCACGCCCAGGCTCCCAGGGCCGGCGTGGCATGCGGAAGCAGGGATCGAACCCTGGGCCCTGTGCTTACCTAAGCAAGCGCTTAGTCCGCTGAGCTATACTGCCGGCCCTCTTGCTGTCCACCTTAAGGAGTTACTAAGCGCCATGTTACTGAAGTACCCGAAACTGAGATGATACCATGTGTTACTGCTCTCATGTTTTGTTTCACTCTTCCCTCTGGTTAAAACTGTTGCCCACACCTTCCTCCTGTTTGCTTTACATGTCCTGTTTCTATGTAATCTTCCTTGCCTCCCAGCTCCCATCTGCAGTCACTTAGATTCTACCTTAGTTGCCAGTTGTCTACCTAAATTAAAATTACTTGTTGCGATAAAATGAGTTTTTTTTTTTTTTTTTTTTTTATTGTACTTGTAGTACTTTTCCTTAGCATTTTCAAAATCTTACATAAAATTCTTCCATAGACGTTTACAAAGAATGCATAGAGGGCTGGGAATGTAGCTCAGCAGCATAGCACCTGCCTGCCAAGGCCCTGGATTTGATTCCCGGTACAGAAAAAGAGTAATGCACTAGAACTCTCTTCCTCAGGAAACTGTGTACATATGCCCTCTGGGTCTTTTACATAATACATAATATAGTTAATCCTTGACTTTTATCAGGTGTCAAAAATCTTCTAAAGGATTTGGCTCCTTTCTTTTGTCCCACATACTCAATCAAGCAATTGCCCTTTACCATGCCTGTGACCCCCAAGTATCATGTCTTCTGTTTTGTTCGTTAGTGTTCTGCTTTGGAGTATTCTTAATAGTTTCTCTGTTGTCTTCATACCATTTCAGAAACTACCATTACCAACCAGAATTCTTAGTTGGAAGAATGAATTTACTGCTGTAAGCAGTGGAAACTGAGTGTGGTCAGTGCAAGCAGAGGAATTATTAATAGGCTATCTGAAGAATTGATCAGTAAGGGGGGTAGGGAAAAGGGAGACAACTACATGGTGAAGATGGTCCCCAACCCAGGTCACAACTACAAAAATGATATCCTGCTACTGTCATTTCCCATGCAGCACCACTGCTTATATCTCCCTTTTCACCTTGCTTTTATCCTGATTATGCATACGTCAGCACATCAGAAATTGGGTATTGCTGTGTGCTAGGAAACATGCCATCTGTCTTTTTTTCTTTGTGTTACAGCAATGAGTCAAAGACTATGTGCATTTAATTGGGAGAGTCTCAGACCAGTGCCCAAGTTGACAGTGAGTTTGAGAAAGCCACTCTTTCAATCCTGTTTATCAGACCTATAAAGTGAGGAGTTACCAAATTGCCAAAAGAACTTCATAGACTGGGCAGCCAAAAAGGAGCAGGTGGTCACCACACTTTTTTTAGTACATGGCCTGCATATACTTCAGGAGAATTTCATTGGGGGGATAAATTGTATTGTCACAATATTGTTTGCTGTTGACTTTTTCAGATGTGTTTTTACATCAGGATCTTATGCATTGAGCTAGATGGAATATTTGTAATGTTTTATCAGGAGAGAGATAAGCCGATTACCCAGTAAAGACTCTAACAAAGGACAACTATCAACTAAGGACACCCAAGCAGCCTGTCTTTCCCAAGCCTAAAGTTATCCCTTCCTTACTAGCCTATCCATGTTCAGCCTTAGGCCTTGCTGCAGAGGGGAGGGATTGGGAAGATATGTTCAGAGCATACTCCTATATGTGAAACAACTTTGAAGGACTGAGATGTGTATGAACAGATCTGGGAGGGCTAATTTGGCATTTCGTATTCTTGTTCTGTCTACTTGTGTTGCTTAATGTTGCAACAACTCTGGTTGACTGCAGCCATATGTCATTCAAATGGAACCTGCAACTTTGGCATTGGCCTTACAATCACTGAGCTGTGGAGCACAGCAATAAAAATTATGAAAACTCTCTGTTCATTAGACTGGTGGAATTTATAAGCACTGTTGTGGCTGTATCTCACAACTCTATACAGTGTGGCAAAAGGTAACATAGTAGATAACCCTTTGCTCCTGCCACCCACTATGAATGGTATATTTGTTTCACACTCGCAGATTGTTGTAAAAGCCAGATGGACGAGCTCTTTAAAAGATTGTAGCAATGGAAAATGTGTTATGGGAATGAGCTGCCTCAAAACACATATTGTAAGAGGTATTTTAGTGGATTATTTTTCACATAACATTAAACACTATGGAAACTCTTACGAACTTTACTTTTTAGTAGTATTGCCTAATACTTCTGTCATAGGAACACAAAGGGGGTATACTTTCCGTGTTTGTAATGTATTCATTTGTTTCTTACTGGGAGTTAAGATATGAACACATCCATGCACAGGTTGTGTGTTTGCATGTATGAATGTGTACATATGTGCTTGTTTAGTGTTTTTGTGTTCTAAACCAGTGATCCTTCATGGGTAAGTTAAGTACCATTTTTCATGATGATAATAAAAAAGCAAAACAAGAACTACAGCAACCATGATCTTAAACCTTCCCTGCAGCAGCAGATGGCAAACTTTAGTAATCAGAAGAGATACACTCTCCTAGCACTAGATTTCAGGAATCTGTTCCAATGTGAACTTTGGCTCCCCAGCATCCAAGAAACCTTCCTGAGAATGTATTTGAGCTGTAAGGTCAGGATAGGTGGTAAAAGAGGACAGGTTAATGTCACCCAGAGATCAAGTCAGGAAGTAAAGGTGATTTTCTTGTGGAGGGAGACTTAGTGAGAGAGAGTGACCATATCAGGGAAAATCAAAAGGACTTCGTCCTTGTGATAGGAAAGACCATGAGGTGGAGGTTGAAAATGGAATAACAATTGGTAATGGAAAGTGAAAGATAGGAAGAACAATGATGTATGATTACGTTCAGGGGAAAAGAAAAAGCTCACTATAAGACAGTTTGTAAGGGTATTAGATAGGATGCAATAGTATTTTTTTATGTATTTTAGTATAGGATTTACGGGGGGGTCTCTAAACAGATTGGACTTGTAGTGATCCTCCTGTTTTCAGCCTCCACAGCTCTCAGTTGCTGTCTCAGTGCTCCCTGTGGGCAGGGCCAACACACAGGGGATCAAACCCCAGTCACCTTGCTCTGCCTAAGCAGTTGCTTTAGCCCCCCCACCCCAGCTATGTCTGCCTAAGCAGTTACTTTAGTTTCCTCTATCTCTCTCTCAGGTATGTTGCCAGCAATAGTATGTTTGTATGTATGTATGTATTTGTTTCTTACTTATTTACTTTGCTAGAGATGGAACTCAGGATCTTGTGCATGCCTGGTAAGCATTCTACCACTGTGCTCTATCTCTAGCTTGATAGTATATAAGAAATAATTATAAATTACTTAAAAACGTATTTGTGTATAGCTTTTAGTGAATGGTTGTTTTGCAGTTCTATTATTTAAGGAAATTTTATTATTTTTGTTTGCATATCAGATAAGGAAGCCTTGCTATGCTTTTTCTTTTGATACTTTGGTCTGAATTAGAAGACCAAAAATCTAACACGGAACCTTACAGGTTAGTCATGCCACCAACATGTTGTTTATTCTGTGTGAATGGGCACTATTTCTACCCCTTTTCATAGTAATTTCATAGGGGTTAGTGACATTTATCCATGTGTAGTATCTAAAATGTCTGAAAGGCAGTGCATAGAATATGCTACTGCCTTATGGCAGAGGGAGCTATCAGTGGAAAAGATGTTCTGATGAGGTCTGTCTGGTAGTGTACTTTTGGAGAGGAAAGTGCTAATTAGCTTTATGCTCACTTTTGTGGTACAGGGACTTTAGTGTTGAGACATTGAGTCTGTTTTTTTTTTTTTTTTTGGCAGAACCGGGGATTGAACTCAGGCCCTCGTGCTTGCCAGGGAAGTGCTTATTCTACTGAGCCCTGAGACATTGAGTTGAGTAACAAAATAAGGTTATGATAGATTCTTATCAGGAGAACCGGACTGAAGGAAGAGTTTCAAAGGCTAAATTTCTGTGTCTTCTCAGGTTAGATCCTCAGGGCTTTAGTTCATTTATCTTCTTGTGAGCTACTTGGTCAGGGAACTTTTGTGAGACACTTTTAGGCATTCTTAGATGTTCAATGCTGTACTTAATGGCTGTTTACCTACATTGGTTCTTCAGTGCTTTGTTCTTGTTAGGAACATCATTGCAAAAATTGAGTAGTAGTTGCAGTTTTTTCCCCTAATTATTTAGTGTAAATATTTGCCTAAATAGTCATCCATATTTGGCAAAGAACTTATGAGCAGTGAGTCCTAGAGCTCCAACAGGGGCTTGCTGATGAGGATTTTTTCAGTCAGCTTTTTTGTTCTTCGCATACCTCAGCCTTCAACTAGATTTCTAAGTCTCCATGATGCTTTACCCATCCATTCATGAGGAATCCATGTAGAAAAGCAAAAAATGTCACACACACACACACACACACACACACACACACACACACACACACACACTCCACCCCACCCCAATTGTACTTCCATCTCTTTATTCTTTTGCTCAAAACGTGAACCAAATTAGTTGTTTTGCTTTTTCTACTTCAGCTGTATGTTCTCTGGCACTTGTTTCTTGCTCACTGTTATCATCCCCTGCTTCCCCTTACAACTCATATCCAGTTGCCTCTAGCTTTCCTCTTCATCTTTTGTTGCTTTACTTTTAATTTCTTTCAGGCATTGGTACCATCTCTCATGTGGGCAACAGAGACCACAGATAGCCTGGTACCCTGCTCTGGTGGACTAGCCTTTCTTCAGATGGCAGTGGTTTCTGTCAAACTGCTCCAGCTAGCCAGCGTGGTGGAACCAGCCATGACTTTTCTGGAGATGATATTTTGTTTCAGCAGCAGCTGTGGGTTAAGAGAGAGCCATTTTAAAAGCTTTGGTAGGTCAGGTACACAGAGACCCTGAATTATTCTGACACAATATCCTGGAGATAATTTTCTATGAGGTTTTGTGAAAAATATTATACTTCAATAAAAGGATTTATAACCTGCTGATTGTGATTTATTAAATAGAATGAAAATAATGTATTAAGCTGCAACTACTAATGTCTTTAAAAAGAAAGGAATTTGGGATAAGGAATAAGAATGCATCATACACAGTAAGTGAATGCATTAACTTTGGAAGATAAAATGTTTCTTCTTTTGAGTTAAAGTTGAAATATTTAAAAGCTATCCCTGTAATTAACTTTTAGCATTACAATCTCTTTTGATTATTGTATCATTTTTCTCTTTTAATGCTAATTTAAGGATAAGAAGGAAACCAACCTTCCTTCCTTCCTTCCTTCCTTCCTTCCTTCCTTCCTTCCTTCCTTCCTTCCTTCCTTCCTTCCTTCCTCCCTCCCTCCCTCCCTCCCTCCCTCCCTCCCTCCTTCCTTTCCTCCATCCCTCTCTCCCTCCCACCTTCCTTTTTTCATCTCTCCCTTCCTCTCCTCCCCTCCCTCCCCTCAAATGTGTTTCAGGACAACCTGACAGAAAATTGAAATCACTAGTGATTTGCCATTTTGAAAATAAATCTCGTATATTCCATGTAGGACTTTGCCACCTAACCAGAGTTCTTAGCAAAGCCTTAGTAAGCTACCTGGATATGCTTTATGAATGAACATTTCATTGGGAAGATGAGCACATATGAACATGGAGCACCCAAATCCTAACAGTTATGTGCCCTGGATGCCATATTAACACAATGTGTGATGTGGGTCTAGTTTGCCATGGGAATGCTGGAAATATTTCTAGGTTTACTGGGCTTCCACAAGTATGGGGCATGTAATACATTGGAAAGAGATTCCAAGTTTCAGAAGCCACTAGATGACAGATACTAGTATTGCCATTCTTTGGAGCTAAGAATAACTAGAGATTTTAAGTGATTCTCAGTAATTATGGACAATAGCAACTCTGGTCAGAAAATACTGCCATTCTTTGCTAAGTTGTTACACTGTGAGCCAGCGAAATCCTTCTTGACTACAGTATTCTTTCATCTTATAGCTGCTATAATAGGTTTTTGCTAATCTTTTAGGAAATATTTTTTGAGGGCCGGCCAAATAACTCAGTAGATCAAAGCACCTGCAAACAGGTGCAGGAGCTGGGGGTTCTATCCCCTGGCCTGCCATGCCAGCCTTGCCCCCCAGGATGCACCGAGACAGTGATTGAGACTGGGCATCGTGGCACGTGCCTGTAATCCCAACTCTTGGAAAACTGTAAACGGGAGGATCACTACAAGTCTGATCTAGCAGCGAGATGCTAAATACCCTGTAGACCCTTCTTAAAATACAAAACAACAACCCCCCAAACCCAAAAAACTGGAAAACCGAAAAACCAAAACACCAAACAACAGAACTTCAACTTTTTGAAAGAAAACTATGTCAAATGAATAGTTGGAAATCACATTTCTGTACAACATATACATTGTATCTTTTAAATTTAAAGACTTTCATAAAGTGAAAATCATTATGGGATACTGTTTGAAACTTTTTGATGATAATACAAGAAATACAGTTAAAGTTAAATTGGAATGGAGTCTAATTCAGGACTAATAAATAGTTTAGCCCAGTTCTTACCTGTCTTTAAGTTGGACAGATTTTCCATTTTTGTTACCTTTTAATGCTCTAGTAAGACAGCTAAATGACTTTTTATTTTACTGAAGCTACTTGTAAAGATGCTTAGAATGAGCCATCTAAGTTTTATACATGTTGAAGTGTTTTGAGAACAGTAATGATTTTATGATTGCTTATTTTTAGTTGTATGTTTTTAAATACATAATCTTAACATTTTACTATTGATAGTAGAGGAGGCAATGGGTGGAGAGAAATATTTAATTGCTCAGGTAAAATTGATCAAATCAGAATCAAATGGGGAAGAGTCACATAGCAAGCAGGCATGAATACAGGACAGGGTATTTTCGTGTTGAGGGTTTGGTTAGTGACTCATTTAGGTTCTTTTAAGGTGATCGATACCTCTTTAGAATATCAATCTCTGGTGCTCATTCCAAGGGAAGTCTGTGGCTACACTTGTGTACTCTTTAGTTTTGAGATCTGGCCCAAGGTGGTGAGTATCTATCTCTCCCAAAGTTGTAAAGTCACCTTGTCTTCTACATTGTTTCCTTGAGGGCCTGGTCATATCTGACTGCCTATAATATGTCCATCTAATTCAGCTGCCTACAACAATAGCTTAGTATTATGTTTAAATGTTTTGTTGTTGTTATCATTATTATTTTGCTGAGAACATCTTAAATCATTTAGCAGTTATGTTATTGGTTCAAAATATTTTAGATTCTGCAACATTTTGGATTTCATCTTTTTGTGACAGAGATGCTCAATCACAAATGTTTATGCAAATATAAAAAAAACCTGAAAAACTAAAATCTGAAACAAATAGCCAGCCAAATAGCTCAGCAGATTAAAGTACCTGCAAACAGGCACAGGAGCCTGGGGTTTGATCCTTGGGCTTGCCATACCAGCCCCATCCCTGGAGTGCACTGAGACTGCAATTGAGACTGGGCATGGTGGTGTGCACCTGAAATCCCAACTCTTGGGAGTCTGTAAACAGTTGGATCACTACAAGTTTGTTCTACTAGTGAGACCCTGAACACTCTGCAGACCCTTCCCTAAAATACAAAAAAAAAAGAAAATCTGAAACAGATTTGGTACCGAAACATTTTGGATAGGGGATACTTGACTTGTATTTTTATTTTTTTTAAATTTTGTTTATTGGGTGCAGGGTCTCACTGTGCAGTTCAGACTAGTAGTGATCCTCCTGTCTCAGCAACTCCAGCACTGGGATTACAGGTGTGTACTACCACACCCTGTTTTAGTGGCTGACACTGCACACCCAGAGTTATAGGGCAGTGTCGCATGTGGTACCAGGGACTGTACTGAGATCCTTGCACTTGCCAGGCTGACAATTAGACTGCTGAGCTATCTCCCTGTCCCTGTATTTTTAAATTAATTGAAACCACACAGGTTTTTACTTTTTTTATCTTTTAAAGTTTTAAAAAGTGATGGAGATTTTTCACTTGTGGCCTTTCTGCTTTTCCTCCTTCCCATTCTGGTGCCTTTCTCATGGTCTCTGTGCTCCAGCGGTTTTATCCTTTCCTTCACTGTCCTCTCTAACACAGAATACTGCCTCCAAATTGTTTTCCCTTCTGATGTCCCATTTCATTCCTTAGTGTTGCACCATCTCATTCATGTTTTACTTCTATGTTTCTTTCCCATCCCTGTGTTGAGCATGGTAAGAACTGTGTTATTCAAGTAGGTAAAAGTGTGCCCATTTCCTGATACCAGCACATGGGTGAGCCATTTATCTCTGAATTTAATTCCCAGTACTTTGAGGTATAACTAACTACTCATGTTTCCCTCAGAATGAGACCTAGCTGGGAAGTAATCTGCCTTGATAACTAGAAATAAAAAATGCCAACCCTAAGCAGCCTATATTTACCTGCCTTATGAATAGCTACACAGCAAGAAAATAGTGATGGTGGGTAAGGCAAAGATAGGTTTTTTGTAGAAAGAGGAGAGGCTTAGCCTTTAAAGGAGTAGAGGAATAGGTCCTCTTCTTAGTGTAAACACTATTTGGACTATGTGTATTGGACATCCTAAGAATAGCTCTCCTTTTAGCCCTTCTCTAAGCTCAGATAATGAAATGAGGGAGTTAGTTTTTCAGTTTCTGATGCACCTAGCTTCTGATTATGGGGCTCACAGGGGGTATCAGTACTTTTGTGAGAAGGTAGGCTAGTGGTAGAAATTTCTTCTAATGCAAAGGGCTAAGTTATAAACTCCTCATTTGGTAGGTGTATATATTAAAATTTGGGACAAAAGTAAGATGAAGTTCACACGTTTGAAGTCTGTGCTGTTCTTCTGAGCAGCTGAGGACAAAACCTCCAGTTACTTCACCATGTGGAACCAGTATAAATACCTCCATATGGGGAACAGGGGCAGGATTGTGCCATTGAGGTCCTAGGACTGCTTGTTCCCTGGGGGCTGTCTCTTTTTAGGTTCTGCAGTTTACTGGATTCTGAGTCTCAAGGGAAGCAATTAGCGAGGTTTGGGTGTTGCTTGCTGTATTAGTTTTTCTGTTGCTGGACACAATATTTGACACTATGGCTTAAAGGAAGAAAGGGTTAAGTTAGCTACAGTTTGGGGGAATCAGTCCACAGTCAGCTGGATCCAAGGGTAAGGGATCAACCATGTGGTACCAAGACTCTACCACCAAGACCCACCCAGACACTCCCAGCAATGTGCTCTACTGATCTGCTAAAGGAACATTATGAAGGTTAATGGTCACACCTGCAATTTGTGGACAAGTCCGGGTCTTTTGCATTATTGTTTTTAATTCTCTACATTTATATATTTTCATCTTACATATAATTTAAATTAAGGAATCAATTGAGTGTACTTATCCCCTTTAAAAAAACTTCTACAAGACATCTGATTATATTTTAAAAATTTATTTTATTAGTATTTGTATGGAAGACATAATATTTATATTCCTCTTGGAAATTTGGTGCATGTTCAAAACACATCTTACTCCTTTTTTCATCTGTTTCCCCTCCTTTTCTCCTTTCCCCTCCATCTCTTAACTCCTTCCTTGAAGACCTATCTCCCTACTCTCAAGTGATTATTTTAAAATAATAGTTTGAAGTTTTCATTCTTCAGGAGGGAGGTGGTTTCTTGTCCCGTTTTGTTTAAGCTTAGTTATAAAAATAAGTTTCTTTTTCCATCTTTTTATTGGCAGGAGACAAAAATTATATCAAAAGGATATAGAGACAGCTACCAGGCTGGGGAGACAGCTCTGTGGGCTAAGTGTCTGCCTGGCAAGTGCAAGGACCTGGGTTTGATCCCCAGTACTACTGGCCATGGAGTCTGAGTGTAGTGGTGCATACTTGTAATCACAATACTGGGGAGGCTGGGACAGGAGGGACACAGTGAGTCTGAGCTGTGTAGGGAGACCCTGTATCAAGTTTTATATATATATATATATTTTTTTTTTTTAATAAAAGAAGCAACTACTCTCCTCACCATCAAGGAGTGAATTTTTTAGGCTGCTTATAACTGCACAGTCAAACAAAATCCCCTTTTAATCTTTTTTATTTATTTTTTGAGTAAGGGGCACTGAACTCACAACCTTGTGCTTGCCAGGCAAGCACTGTGCCACTGAATTATTTCCCAGACCTCCCCTTTTAATCTTTTTAATTTGAAAACAAAAAAGTAAACCCTAATTTGAGCATTACATAATGTATTGATGTATCAGAATTGCATGAGACCCTGTAAATACCTATACCTCATATATTAGTCATAAAAAGAATCTGATTCAATGTTATATTTAGAAAGTTATGCATATGTGCACACACATACACATACTCACTTTATATTTGGCATGAAAGCTCCAAAGTAATAGTAAATGACCTGCTATAAAGGGTATTTTTCTGTCTCTTTGCATTCCATTCAGCTTTCCTTCTGAGTAAGGTACCAGTTAGTAATTTCTCCGTTTGCTCTTCTAGAATTCTACTTCTCTTTTGGTCAGTTGTGGTTAGCCAGCCCCAGCCCCAGCCCCACTCAGTAGTTAGCTCAGAGAAAACAATCTTTTTCATCTAGCATTCTGTGTGCACATTCCTGTCATGTGGTTACAGAGTTGACATTGCAGCCTCAGCAAAGGTTATCTTTTTAAAATTCTCTGAAATTCCCCTTTGACACATCCATTTTGGCAGTTGAATTTATATGAAATGTGTAAGTGGAAAGTGGCTCTTTTTTTTGTGCTTAATAAAAGCAGAAATCTCTGGTCATGGGGGCAAATAGGCCAGAAGCTCTTCTGTAGCCTCCTTTGTTTGTGCATCTTCAGTATTTTGTGTTTTAGACTCTGGTAAATGATGAACTTACTGTGTGCCTTTGGACCAACAGAGTGAGTTTTTAAAACATGAACATAGTGATATTATCTTTAAATCTTAGTAGAATTTCCTGCTGTTCCAATATGTATGTGAAATAAGTTATACTGATTTGACTTTTGTTTTTGTAATCTTTGTGCATTTTAAATGAATTGGTTATATTCACTTATTCAAAATTACCTGTTATAGTTTGAATAATAGCATAAGAAAGTTGTGAAATTCAAATTGCTTTCCAGTGAGATGTGCTCATTACTAAATAAATGACTTAACAAGTGTGCTTTCTTGGGCCTGCACTTGTTTGCATGGAGATATGAGAATCCCTATGAGGGGGCAGAGTGGGCCTTTTATTTTCAGATTGCTTTTTCTAGGAAAATGGTGCTTCTGTGCACAGAACCGACCCATTTATTACAATAGACTGCCTTCACAGCCCCTTATTTCTTTGTATACCACTATGACTGCCACTGGAATAGAGTTTTATAACTCATGTTGCTATATTCCTACAGTTACGAATCTCTCATTTAAAACTGACTGCATATATTTGGCATGGAAAAGTTATGTCTTAGTTTTTTTAAAAATATAAATATCAGTAACTTTGAGGGCAGAGCTTCCACATAGAAATGGGCATGAAACTTTTTATGGGGAAATCTTTTTTTCTGCTTATATTATTGCATAAATAAGATGTAGGCCTTCATAGGAAGGTGAACTGCCTCCCCACTGTGACCTAGAAAAGATTTTAGGTCATTCTTTTTGATAGTTCTGTTTCTTGTGAATTAACAATTTTTGTTTTTCAGTGCCCTCCTCTTTCTTGGTATACTAAATTTATTGTGTACATTGGAATGATACAAATTTTAGAATTAAATTAACATCCTATTTATTACAATTTATCTAGTTGCAATTTTTTTCCTTTTATGTCTATATTTTATCAAAATACAGACTTTATAGATCATGATGTTAAATTCCCTTGATGGATCCTTGGGAAGAAAGTGTTTTAAAGTACATAATTAGGGTGCTTGAGTATAAAACTACAATTATACACTTGTGTGTTAATTTTGTGTACAAGTAAGACTCAAGTTCACCATTGGTTATAAATGAGGGGAAGCATTTTACTGCCAATGAATGCCTGCATTTTATGAATACTAAAGTGAAATGTACTCTAATTGGCTGACCTGGAAAGGAAGGTGAAACATCTATAGTTAGGTGTAGAAGTGAACATAAAAATGTTACTAGAGATTTCTTTTGATTGATACTATAGAAGTAATTCTGCTCTTGGGAACAGCCAAGCTTCCTGTGCTTTTGGAATAACTCATGCCATTTTACAGTGGAGACTAACAGAGTGAAAGCAGTTTATAGAAACTCATGAAAATAAAGATTCGGAGTGGTAGCCATAGCAGTTGATTAGAAGTCTTTGTGCCTTAAAGGCTTTGTGATATGATTGACATTACTTGGTTGACCATGCATTTGTTTTCCTTTTTTTTTTTTAAATACTAGGGCATGTTTGTAGTATGATGTTTATATTCCTTGTAAGGAACTAGCACATGTTCATAATATATTTTAATTGCTTTTTTAAAATCTCCTTTACCTTTTCCCATCCTCCTGCCCATACATTTGTTTATAAAATTCTATGCATGATGGTTAGAGTTTAGTATTTGAAGCTTGAAGGAGTTAATTTATGAAAATTAAAAGATATTCCACTTTATAAAGTGGTTAATATTTTTGGAGAATTTGTAATCTTAAACAAGTAGCATGGAATGAAATACAAATTGAGAAAGGTATAAATAAATTCATAGATAACAGATTCATAATGATCATTAAGGGGATATAAAGGCTATTCAGGACATATCCCTGACTTCTGAAAATTGAGGTCATGAGAGGCACTGCCATTTAGTCCCACAGGTATAAAGAATTCTCTCTGACCTACTATTTGCTCAAGCTGTGATTTGCTAAATATAGAATAGTTTAACTTAGAATAAGTAGCCAATGTAATAACTGTGAAGAAATCCAAGCAAGATCATTCGTGTGTGTGTGTGTGTGTGTGTGTGTGTGTGTGTGTATACATACATACATACATACATACATACCACAATTTGTCTTTAAAATCTTATATTGGGAGTATTATCCTGGTAAAAAAGTTGAATAAATAAATTTGTCATGTACAAAGGTTTATTACTGATAACATGAGAACATTTAAGTGTTTTATAAATATTTAAAAAAGGAAATTTCCTTCATAATTGAAAAAATTTAAACTCACTAAAATAAAGGGGAGGTTAAATTATTCCAGAAATATTAGTTATTTTTCAGTGGGCCTTTGAAGTTACCTTCTAGGAACCAATCACAGAAATGAAAGTGGGCTTCATACCTTTATGAAATACATGTAACTAGCCTGATTGTGTGATCGCCCATCGAGCCTGTTCTTGAGAGTAGGACATTGCTTGATGTACCTGGGGTTATCCTTTTTTCTGGCAATAGAGAAGCTGTGCAGAATTGGAAGGAACTTAGACTTGGTGCACATAACGAGCACTCAATGTACATTTGTTGACTGTTGTTTTTCCAGCATGAACTATTCTCAGAAAATTATGGAATTATTTTTCCTTAGACATGCCTAAGGATGAGATTTACTTTTTGAAAGAAGAAAGTGGTTATAGGGGAGCATATAAATTATTCTTATATCTCAGTTGGAAACTTAGATGACTGTAGAATGGAGCAGTTGTTAAGAATTTGACCATGTAAACCTTATTTATTATCTTCTAGCACATTATTTTTGCCTGGAATTGTTGACATAATGAAATGTAGTTTTTGATAATCTGATGTCAGTAGCAATTAATAACATAAGTGAATTAATTTATCTTAAATTTGTGGAAGAACTCTGGGTTGGTGTTATGGTTTGTGTCTAGATGTTCCCCCAAAGCCACAGGAAGTTATGGAGCAGACTTCTAGAGTCTGTGATTAATTCATGATCCAATGCTGAGATTGTGGGTGTGAGCACTACACTTACCCTGGGGCAGATAGCCTGAATGCAATTTAATGGAGGGAAAGAGAGGTTTCTGCCTCTGCCTCTGCTCCTCCTTTTGCTTTTACTGTTTTGCTGTTTTCTACTGCCATGAACTGCTGCTCTCTGTCATGTGTCATTTGTTTTGGAACCAACTGACTATCAACTGAAACCTCCACAAACTATGAGCTAAATAAACCTTTCCTTCTTTACTTTTGGGTGTCAGGTATTTTGTCCCAGCAATGAGAGAAAAGTAACTGAGCCAGTTGGTTTGAAGTAAGATAGTAGTTGGTATGTTTTCGCCTAGGCCATTAATCCTTTATATCACATAGACTTTCATGTTCAAAACAACACTATGCTACTACATGAACTTCTGTTCTTTTTTGGGGGGGGGTTGACTACTCTTGAAGTCTTGCCTCAATAATTCATGGATAGAATTTTTTTATTATTATAGTGTCTATAATGAAAATAATAACGTTTAGTGGTGCTATACTGTTGTATTTGATCCTTATTCCCTCTTTTTATTAATCCCCTGTTAATGACTATTTAGGTATTTAGGCTGTTTCCATATTTTTGAGTGGGGTTATGGTGAGGTATTTGGTACAAAAATATTTCCCTACTTGTTGTAAGAGATAGTGCTCCTATGTGTACTTTGAATATTCGAATTTGCATATTCACTATGATTATTTCAATATGCCTATTAGCTTTGTGATGTTTTGGTTTATGTAAAATTAAAAATCAGTATTAAATGTCTAGGAACATTCATTATTGTCAAATAGAAAATTTATATCTAGGCATAAATAAGGTAGGAATGATATAAACTTAAATATGTTAATGTTATATGAAAGTATGAAAAAAAGAAATTATGAAGAAATTGAGGCAACAGTTTAGTTCTCTTATGTTAAGTGACTATGCATTTTCAGCTAATACATTTAATCTATAATTTACTTACATTAAAAATGTGTAATTTACTTACCCAGATCTTGAGTGTACAATTTGATGAGTTTTGTCAAATATATACATACATAAATGTGCTATCTGAGTTAAAATCTAGAATGTTTTCATTACTGCCATAAAGTTTTCTCCGGCTTCTTTCCAGTCAATTCCTGTATCTCATGAACATTATTGGGATTTTATGGCAGTAAGTTAATTTGTCTACTTTTAAAATGTGGAATAACAGATCTTATAGTGTGTTGAGCATTTAATACATACCTTTTTAATTTTTTTCTTTTCCTGAGACAGAGTCTTGGCATGTAATACTCCATGTCTTGAACTCTACATAGTCCAGATTGACCTTAAACCCACATCAATCCTGCTGTCTCAGATTTGTGAGTGCTGCAATTATAGGCTCATGTAGTTCTTTAAAACATATAGTTGTAGTGGGATACTGCTTAGAACATTTGTTATATATGCTCACTGCTTAGAACAAATGGATCTGAAGTTGATATAAAAATTATATAGAATAAGAACACAAGGTCTTCCCAAAGAATAAAGTTAAATCCTTTCCCTTATAATATATCCAGAACTAATAATTTACCATAGACCTAAATATAAGAGCTTTAAAAAGGCTAATAAAAGCCATTAGTTGCTAGTTGAAGTGGTGCAAGCCTGTAATCCCAGCACTTGAAAAGCTAAGGAAAGGGGACTGTGAATTCCAGTTCATACTTTGAAAGACAAAGACCAGCTTTAAGTAGAAAGTGAGACCTTGTTTTAAAGAGAAAGAAAATAAGAAGCTTTGAAAATCAAGTCTGGGTGTGGTGGTGCATGCCTATAATCCCAGCACTGAGGAAGTTAAAAACAGGAAGATCACTATGAGTCTGAGCTGCATAGTGAGACCCTGTACCAAATGCATAGATAAAATAAAAAAAATAAAATAGAAGCTGTGAAAGTCTTAGAAGACAAAGGCAAAAACTTGCAAGGTGTTGGATATCATAATTTCTTGGATGTCACAGCAGGTGCATAAACAACAGAAGAAAAGATGATAAATTCTACTTCATCAAAGTTAAAATCCTTGCAGTGTATTAATTATTGTAATTGTCCTACTAACCTGTTTTGAAACTGTCTCATTGCTATTTCTTTCTCCTTAACATTAATAAAAAAACAAAGTTAAAATCTTTTGTGCATTAGAAGACACTTTTAAAAGACTGAAAAAACCACACAGAATGAATAAAATAGTTTGAAGATCATATACCTGATAAAAGACTAAAGCACTTGTACAATTCCTCAACAAGAAAACTGCTCTTCCCACCATCTTCAGGTACAGGCATAATGGTGTGCATTCATACTTTCAGAACTTCAACAATGTTGCAAAGAGAGACAAATACCTGGTCCCTATTAGGCCAGGCTCCACAGTCAGTGCCTAGTTTCTGAGTGTGATGATGAAGCACGATTTACATTGGTGAATTTGAAATCATTGATAACACAGGGCTGGAAAAATTGTTGTGTACCTCAAAGGCAGGATAAGAAAGTGTGCTGTGATCAGCCTCATGTTTGATGTGCAGCTGAAAGGTATGGAAAAATGACAGAGTAACCTGCTTCTGTCCTGTCATTTTGGTTTCATTGTATTGACAACCTCAGCTGGTATAATGGACCTTGAAGAAAACAAACAGGAGGGAAAATCCTGGGATTTCTTTTTTGTTTTCTTTTTTTTTTAAAATGTATTTGGTTGTTGCAGTGTCTTACTATGCAGGTTGCACTCATAGTGATCCTCCTGCTTTTGGTCTTCCCAGCACTGGGGTTACAGATGTGTGCCACCATACCTGGACTGTGGCCAGCTCAACGGGCCCTGGGGGGTAGGACTGGTGCCACACGTGGTGGTAGGGGAGTAGAGTTGTGTTCCCTGTACTTGCCTAAGCTTGTGAAACAGGTGCTTTAGTCAGCTGAGCTATCTCGCTAGCCCCCTGTGATTGTTTTTCTAGGGATGTAAACCATACAAATAAAATGCTGGGGGCAGGGGTGGCACAAGCATCTGTTTGGCAAGTGCAAGGTTCTGAGTTCAGTTCCTAGTACCCCCCCCCTGAAGACCCAAAACAAAACCCAAAGTTAAAAATGGTCAAAGCAGCTGAATAGACATTTTTCTATGGAACATACACATTTGGTTAATAAACACATGAAAACGTGCCCAACATTATTCATTATCGGGGGAATGCAAGTGCAAATCCCAATGAGATTGTATCACTTCATGTCCATTAGGATTGCTGATTGGGTGGAATGGAGGAAATCACAAAGTAACAAATGTCATGAGGGATGTGGAGAAATTGGAACATTTTATAGAAATGTAAAATGGTATAGCTGCTGTGTAAAATAGTGTGGTAGTCTCTCAAAAGTTTAAACATAGGATTAACATCTGATCCAGTAATTCCACCTTTGAGTATGTGCCTAAAGAAGTGAAAGCAAGTCTCAGACAGGTGCTTGGAAATTGATGTTCAAAATGACATTATTCAAAGCCATGTTTTAAAAGTTAGAAACAAGTACCTATTACTGAATGGATGCATAAAATTTATGGCATTTCAATACAGTGGCCTAAGATGAATGAAAATGTTATAATGTGGATAAACTCTGAACATACTGTATTTCATGGCATATTATCTAGATGTCCTCCCAAAGCCTCATGCATCCGTGGATGAGTCTTCGGGAAGGTCGTGGGGGTGTGATACTGGATTATGAGTATGAGAACTGGATTAGTCATAAGTCTACTGATTGGTTTAGGGTAGTTCTGGATATGGTTGATAGGAAGGCCTACCATCAGTGTGGGTGGCACCAAGTGAGGCCTCTGGAGCCTGAATAGAAAAAAATTGAAATGTTTGCTGCTTCCTACCTACCTTGCCATGAAAGTTTTCTAAGCCACAACTTTCTGTCTTGGAACCAGCCAATTACAGACTGAAACCTCTACAAACTGTGAGCCAAAGCAAACCTTTTATGCTTTAACTTGTGGGTGCTGGTTATTTTGTCCGAGAAACGATCAAACAGAACACTGCTAAATAAGCTAGTCACAGAATGACAAGTGTTACGTGATTCTGCTTATAATAGTTTTCAATAACTAAAATATTAGAGACAGAAAAGTAGGATAGTGGCACTGAGAGGGCTGGAGCCTGGGAGAAGAGTTTGGACTTACTGTTTAGTGAGCTGTGATTTAGTTTGAGATGAGGACATTCTGGAAGGGAATGAGAGTGTGATCATTCTCTTAAGAGTGTGAATGTGCTTAATGTCATTGAACTATATGCTTATATAAAGTACTAAGATGGTACATTTTATGTGTATTTTAGCACAGTCCAAAAGACACTAGTGGATCTTTCAGCTGGAATGTTGAAGAAAAGGAGACAAGTGTTTATTTCATTATATATTACAGAAATAGCATGTTCAAATTTGAAAGTGGTGCAGGTAGTACGTGTCTATAATTCCAGCTGCTTGAGAGACCCAGGGAGGAGGATTCAGGTTCATGGCCAACCTAGGCAACTTAGTGAGACCGTGTGTCAAAATAGAACAAGAGCAAAAGGTTGGTAATCTAACTGAGTGATAGAGTGCTTGCAGTATATGTTTAAGGCTCCGAGTTTAGTATCCAGTACCCAGTGGTAAAAGTGGAAAGTTTTCATAATGTTACATATGTCTGTGATTCTTTTAGAAAAATGTCAGACATTTATCTCGTTTTGATAAATTGTTTTCCCAGAAAAAGGGGGGACAAATTTGTCAGTTTTGACAAGTTGAGGTATGTATAATCCAGAGTTCATGATTAAATGAGCTATGCCTGTTTCAACACTGAGATCTCGTAGGTATAGGTATAGCTGTTGCAGATGATTTTTTTTTTTTTTTAAATGTGGTTGCTAATGGGTTCTTTAAGCTGGATGCTTGTTTAACTAAAGGCACCCTTCACATTTACATTGTTAGGGCGTGTAATATATGGAATACTCTGAGAAGTACAATCAACAGATAACTTGAGCTCTTCCCAGAAGCTATGCATTCTACATATAGGGATGATCTGAACTGGGAAGGCCTGTCCTGTAGGGTTTGGATATTTTGGAATTGGGAATGTATGAAAGGTCAAGGTTTTGTTCACAGATCCTTCAATGTGGAAATATTGGAAATACTGTGTGCTTTTTTTTTTATGCCTGTTTCTCAAACTTTTTTTTTTGATTTTAGAACTAATTTTATAAGATATAAGGGGTGATCCAAATATATATAAATGTCTAAAGTAAAACAATGTATTAAAAAGATTGTTATTATTCTCCCTCAAAATTTTCCCTTGGTTTTAAATGCAGATCCCATTGTTTTGTCTTATCTGAAGCAATTGGGGACAACCTCTTTCATATTTTTATAAGATTTGGCCAAAAATACCATGCATGCTGCCTTCAAATGGAAAGGGAGACTTGTAAAACCTTCAAATGGAAAGGGAGACTTGTAAAACACATGACTTATTCACTGAATCTGACAGTGCAAATTTTGACTCTTGCTCAAAGTCAAAGTGACCAGTTTTGAATCAGTTCAGACAATAACGCATGGCAGCATAAGATTTAAAACAAAACCTTCAGAACTGCTTCAGAAAGTGGTAGGAATAAAGGGACAAGTATTTTCCAAATGAGGGAGAGTATTCTGAGGGTAATTAATGGCAATGTTTTTCACTATAATAAATTTTAAGATTTTAAATTTTAACTGTATTTTTCAGTCACATACTACCTGCCTTGTAGCATTAGGAGACATTAGCACCAAACTCTGCTATGGAAAAGACCACAGAAGAGTCTTCTGGTCCTGCCCTGGGCCCATCTATATCAGAGAGGGTTTGGTTTCTGGAGTTGAGTGCTGGCCAGGCCTATGCATAGTGCAGTACACTGATGATGCTCTGCAAAGGACCCTACTCTAAGACACTTGCTGATGTGCACTTCAGGTCATCTGCACTTGTTCCTTTTCTGGTGAGGGGGAGAGTTGTAAGTCATTTTATTTTTAAAAATGTAACTAATTTAACTTTTGAGACAGGGTCTCATTGTGCTGTTCATGCTGGTCTTGAACTCACTTTGTAGCACATTCTAACTCACAGTGATCCTCTTGTCTTTGCTTCCAGAATTCTGAGGTTATAGGCATGTGACACCACATCTGGATGATCAAGATATTTTAGGATGTAAAATTAGGAAATAAGCATGAAGGAAAGATTGGGAACAAACATATTACTTTATGTAATCACAGAAAGATTATAGACATTAATAGTTTGCCATGTCCTCACATCTAAGTAAGTGCTCCGCTACTGAGCTGCATCCTATTACGTTTGTTCGTTTGTTCATTCCTCTCTCTCTCTCTCTCTCTCCTCTCTCTCTCTTTCTTATTTTTTAGGGAAGCATCTACTACATCGAACTCCATAATGTTTACAGCTTCCTAAGAGCTGGGATTACAGGCGCATACCAAGTGGGGGGAATCGAACCCCTGAGCTATTTGGCTGGCCCATACATTTTTTTTTTTTTTTTGAGACAGGGTCTCACTATGCAGTTCAGGCTGGCCTTAAGCTCACTTGTAGCTCAGGCTGGTCTCGAACTCATAACAATCCTCCTGTCTCAGCCTCCCGAGTGCTGGGATTACAGGCATGCACCACCATGCCCAGTTTCAGTGGCTGGCATGGCTTAGGGCTGGCATAACATTCAGTCCTAGGATTGAACTTGGGTCCTTGCACTTGCTAGAAAGGCATTTAGACTGCTGAGCTGTCTCTTCAGCCCTTATGTTTTGTTTTAAGACAGGGTCTTGCTAAGTTCCTTGAGCTGAACTAAAGGTTGGGTTTTTCTCCTTGATTTTTAAAAATTAGTATCTTTAATATGTATCGATCTATAAATTCTGTCTCACCCGCTTACTCTATCTCTCTATCTCTCTGTTTCTATCTGTGTCTGTCTGTCATATCTCTCATTTCTTATCTCTCACATTCATCCTAGGGAATTTGTATTTACAGATACCATACCTTCATTCTTTTTTATGTAAGCCTCTTCCTTTCATTCAATCCCTCTTTCCCTCCTGATTTACAAAATCTGTTGCCATTTTTTCTTTTTTCCTTCTTTTATTTCCCCCTTCCCCTCCCATGTTCCCCTTTCATTTGAACATTTTCCTATTTTGCAATATCTGTTATGCATTTATATTATTATTTACCCTTTTGGTTTCTCACACTAGAGAAGTACTGTGAAACTTAACTATGTTCCATTTATTTCACATAAGAGTATGGTCTTAAGGTACATCCACTTACCAAGGAATGTGTCAGGTGTCTGCTTCTTTATGGCAGAATAGTACTTAATTGTATAAAAAATCCCCACATCTTTTTTATCCATTTATCTGTTGATGAGCACTTGGGTTTTCCCCAGGATTTAGCTCTTGTACGTTGTGCTGCTATAAACATGGACATACATAAATCGTGGTAGATGATACTTTTAATTCTTTTTAGGAGGTATCAAAAAAGAATACCTGGGTCAAATAGAAACTGTAGTATTTTGAGGAGTCTCCACACTATTCTTCCACAGTGGTTGCACTAATGTACGCTCTCACCAACAGTAGAAAAGTGTTCTTTTTTCCCTGCAGCTTGCCAAAATTTGTTATTCACTGATTTTCTTTCTGTCTTTCCATCTGTCCATCTGTCCGTCCGTCCGTCTGCCCGCCTGCCCACCCCCCCTACCCACCCACCCACCCCCCCACTCCCGCTCCCGCTCC